>JAOUQW010057937.1:0-14760 GCA_028565825.1 Olivaichthys viedmensis
ACGTGGAGAAGGTGAAAGGGGTGTGCAGACTTTCCGGCTTGACTGTATATATATATATATATATATATATATATATACTGTATAGTTAGCACAGATATGGTTATAACAGAGCATGGTTATGTAGTAACAGAACAGAGTTTGAGTTATAACAGAGGACAGAATTATAATATTGCATAGATCATTTGAACAGAAGTTATAACAGAGCATAGATATGGCTATAATAGAACATTATTATAGTTATTGCAGAACATAGAGTAAGTGTAGATATGTCTATAACAGAGCATAGAGTTCTAACAGAGCATATATACACTGAGATACACTACATAGATACACCTTTGTAATAAACAGGCAAATTGGTGTACAGTATATGGTAGATTCTTGGAGTTCAGTGAGCAGCACAGAGACAGCAGAAGACCAGGAGAATACTGAGCGGTTTTGGAGATGCTGTTTCTGAAGCCAGCTAACAGTCAGGAAGAGAACAAAACAGCCCTTTAGCCAAACATTCTAGCCCATGAATCAGCTTAGCCGATTATTTCAGCATCAGAGAAATCTGACAGCGACTCTGCAGCAAAACAGGAATCTTTATGAACGCTTGAGGAGAACAGATATCATACATTCATGGATCATCAACACTGCAGTCAATAATTATGCAAATGAACCATTCAGCTGGCAAATCAGAGCGCTGCACATCTGTCCCCTCCCTGTTTAGTTTCTGCATAATAAATGTTGTTTAGAACTAATGTGCTTTCTTGCTCTCGCCGTTGGTAGTCCTCCTGGGGAAACACACATCCACGTGTTGACTGCAGATATGATGGATAAATCCATCTCCCTAAGATGTTATGCATTAGTGTGATTTTATTCATGTTGCTTCTTTGAATTCTTTGTTTTTTTATTTTTTTGTTCGCATCTTTTTTGCATCCATTGACTCCTGCGGTCAATCCATTGTTATGCACCATCCTATCTGAATCACTAATGAATTAACAATCAATCTTTGAGAATTGCTACAAATCATGAGAAGCATATTTAGCAGAACTATGAAAAGGTCCGGTTAAACAAGTGCATTTGTACGTAATAATATGAAGTTTTACTTTTAAATTTGTTACTTACATAGGAATCAAATGGTAAACCAGCATCGAGTGCTCCACTGAGGTTCTTAACTGTTGCTTTTGGTTTCACAGAATAGCCATCAAGCTGTAGAGTGAAATCAGTGACCTTATTGCGGGCAGACTCAAGACCCAACATCAGTGTTTCTGTTTCATCAGAATTTAGGAAGAGGAAGTTTCTATTCATCCAAGCTTTTATGTTATTTACAGACTTCTGTTTTCCGTAGCTGAGCCCCTGAATCTGGCCGAACTGACAAATATAACTGTATCGTCAGCATGCCCCTTGTGGGACATCATATTACACTTTTTTAGACTCTGGAGAATCTCCATTAATGATAACAATGTAGTAACAGTTTGTCAAGTAAGTTCTAAACCAGGCAAGAACCTATTAGTCTAAAGAGAATACGTTTATACAACGCAATGGTTTAATAATGACTTTTTTTTTTTACCCAGTTTTCTCCATCAGGGGTCTCCTTCTTTATCAGTTAGTTTAGAGAAGCGCAAGATACACTAGTTGGAACGTAAGTTGGTTTTGTTGAGCAGATTATTGGTGATTACTGTGTAAAAAAGCTTAGTGGTCAAAAATCTTCAGAAGAAAGTAATCTGGACTGCACCTGTCTGCTAGTAGAATGGCATCATAATAAATAAATAAATGTTGCCTAGAAATGTTCAGATATCAACGGAAATGTAATTTACTGCCACATATGTCATCATTTATTAAAGAAAAATCCTTTTTATCAGTCTTTTTCTCATTTCTTTCTCTCTTTCTCATTATTTATCAACTTTTTTAACCAGGAGTAAAAATGTTGGGGGGGGTTTTGTGTGTGTGATATGTTTTCTTTTGTTTTATTTGATGGCTTTTCCATTCAGTTTTTCAAAATTTGCATAACAGGGGTGGATGGAAACCCCCTAATATTTTCCTGTAGGTGTGCGTTTTTTAAGCCGCTATATTGTTTATCATACGGCTCTTTGTGTTCCGACACAAGAGTGATCGACTGCACAAAGACGCTTTGGATAAAAAGCATCTGCCGAACAAGTAAATGTAAATCTCCGTTGGCTATTTTCGCTTGTTTTTATAAAATGCATAATGCTGCCCTTTGGCTTGTAGAACCCATACGAGAGGAGTTTTAAAAGATACACACAGTGGGTGCATTGGATAATAATGGGTAAGGGAGGAAGAGTGAAGAGAACATGAATGTTGGCGGTTATAGTCAGCAGGAGTGCAGTGGGTGGATGAAAGGGAATCGGAGCAGAACAGTACCCCACACGCACACACACACACACACACACTGCAGAGCTCTCTGTGTTGTTCTACAGAATAGCCAGCTCTACCCTAATTTAGCTAATCTCTGTGCAAACATGCTGTAATCCATGAGCGCACTGCGGGCTCGGCTACGCTCCGCCAGCACACACCACTGCGTCTCACTGCGCCCGTAAATCAGCTCTCAGTGTTCACTCTGTATCAGAGGAAGCTCCCCGGCCAGCGACGCCAAATTAAACGATGCGTACAGAATCGAAAATGAATTTCCTACGAAGAAAGTGAAATTTAAACACCAGTCCATCGCAGGGCATCATTTCTGTTCTTCTGTTTTGTTCTGTCTTGGTTTAATTTCATTATTAGTATGAGGGTTTAATCTGGTCTGTGCCACTTAATAAATTAGGATAAATCACCACCATGGGGTATTTTGTAGTCGTGACATTTAGAGGAATTGGCATTTTCAGTCCTTTAGTGAGCTGTTGCATATCTCAGCTGGGTTTATGCCAAAACTTCGACCTTACAATGCTCCATATTACTATTAATGTGTGTGTGTGTTCCCAGGTGTGGCTGTGTGGGGGCAGCGTGGAGGTTCTCCCCTGTTCTAGAATAGCCCACATTGAGCGCGCCCACAAGCCCTACACAGGGGACCTGGCAACCCACGTACGGAGGAACGCTCTGCGAGTGGCCGAAGTGTGGATGGACGAGTTCAAGGACCACGTCTACATGGCCTGGAACGTTCCGCCGCAGGTAAAACAATCCAACAAACGGAACTGACTTTGGTAAATTTGTGGCTATTTGCTAAGCCATGGTCAGGTTATTAATAAATGTTTAAATCTTGTTCAATATTAAATAATAAATAGTTGCAGCACGGTGGCACAAGAGATAGTGTTGATGCCTCACAGCTCCAGGGTCAAGGTTTGGATCCTGAGCTTCGGTTACTGTCTGTGTGGATTTTTGCATGTTCTTCCCACGTGGGGTTCCTCTGGGTACTCCGGTTTCCCCCCACCACCCAAAAACATGCCAGTTGGTGGATTAGTTACTCTGTGTGTGTGTGTGTTTGTTGATCGCTTCCAAAGGTAGTAGCATGGCAATGGAGACCAACTCCTACACTCTTAGAAAAAAGGTTCCATCTAGAACCCTAAAGGGTTTTTTGGTATGTCCTTCTGTGGGAACCTTTAAAGGTTCCATCTTAAACCATAAAAAAGGGTTTTTTGGTTTGTCCCTCTGTGGGAACCTTTAAAGGTTCCATCTTGAACCCTAAAGGGTTTTTTGGTTTGTTGAATGGCCTGCATTTGCACATTGGAATATGATAGGCTCTGATATTTTATGACACAGTAACACTTGCCTGTCACGTGTTTAGTACTCAGATTTTCAGCTCCTGTTTCTTAAAGGAACGAGGCAAAATAATGTGCCACAGTGACAGTTCTCACACATTGACCTGCACGTTCCAATGAATTCCCCTAAAAAGGATTCAATATTTTTAAAAAAACATGTTCAAGGTGACTGTGAAAGATGACACGATGAATGTAATTATTTGGACATGTTTCTGGATCAACATCTCGTCGTTGCTCCTGAAACAACATTTCTTTGAATCAATCAGTGCCATCTCCTCCCACTCCTCCAGACGCACCAGATACGAAAGCTGTTGTGCAGTTCTGCATTTCAGGTTAGAAAACAAAAAAGGGTTTAATTGGTATTGAATCATTGACAATGATTTAGCAGCCGTTGACAATTTAAGACTGAAGGAGCACATTAAGGAGTTTGTATTCATGTAGCTGGCGTTAGCTAAATCTTTTTAAAATTCCCCTCCAAAACATTCTGTTCTCCACAGAAAAAAAAGCATTGTGTAACTCTGCATTCAGTTCCTAAAAAAATAAAGCAAAAATTTCAGATTAATTTACAATATTAAAGCTTCACCTTTTTCATTGTTCATTTTAATAAGGTCTTGTAGTCATTTGTATTTATAACTATCCAAGCTACGCATACAAACTACTAAGAGTGCTTGTTCAGGCTTAAGCAGTTGAACATAGTCAATATTTCAATATTTTCAACAGATAAACGATTTAGTTTTGATTTTATGAACTGAAACGCAGAGCTACATAACAGCTTTTCTGTCTGGAACCAGTGTGTTGTGGCTCAGGAGTGGGAGGAGTCGGGAGCGCACACTGATGACATTGTCTGGCAGTGATTGGTTAAAAGGAACTCGCGTTCACACAGTGTGTATCTGATCCAGCCAGTACGACATTGCAGAAGCTCTTGTGTGTGTGTGTGTGTGTGTGTGTGTGTGTGTGTGTGTAGGACTCAGGAATCGATATTGGAGACATCACTGAGCGGAAGCTCCTGCGGGAGAGGCTGCAGTGTCGGCCTTTCCGCTGGTTCCTCAAGAACATTTACTCTGAGATGAGAACATACGCAGACACCGTGGCCTATGGTGTGGTAAATACATGCTTTTCATATCTCTGAACAACAAATCACTTTGTTACATATGCAAACAGTATGAATGTTTCTGCTGTTCCGAAGGTCTTTCCCCTTTTCAGAGGGCTTATTAGAACACTTAGGTTTTATTTAGCGGAACAAAGTGCCAGATAAATGTCCTTCCTAACAGTGAATATTAAAAACATTAGTATTAAATTTTCTATTCCTCTCTCTACAGCAGGCTAATTCCTAATTCTTAAATTTTTTACAATCATAGGCTGGTGGAGAAGTTTACTAATTGCCGCTCTTTTGTGGGAATAGCGTGATTGAGTGCTGTGTTGTGAGGACAACGACTAGTTGAGGTCCAGGGTTTTCTGGCCATTAGCAGGCAGAGCAAAAGAAACGGTTTCTGAATTCATAATTTGCCTCTTTCTCTTCTTTTTTTTTTTTTTTTTTTTTTTATATCTGGAAAAAGAAATGGGCCTGTTCTGCATGCTCTGATTGTCTGTGTCACATGTTTGGGCAGCTGAAGAATAGCTTGAGGCCGAATCTGTGTGTGGATCAGGGGCCGGACTCGGAAAATGTTCCCATCCTGTACCTCTGCCACGGCCTGACGCCTCAGGTTAGTGCCCGCTCGCCTCCACTGATTGGTTTAGGACTGTGCACGGGACTGTTTTTTTGATCCCGCCCCCTCCTACAGGTATTTGATCCGCAAGATATGAACAAACGACCTGATTTGTTGCCATAATTATTTAACTTAATAATACAGAATAAATATTTTTGCAGTGAAAAATCGTGTCTTTAAGTGTATTTAAGACATATGCATAGATGTCTCAAGAAAGCCAAATTATCAGTCATTTCAGTTTGTCATGGTTTCTCCTTTTTAATCGTGACACAGTTCCCATGGCGACAAAGCACCATTTGCTTGTTTTGTTTTGGTTTCTGTTTTGGTCCTGTCTTCACCCTTGTCTTGTGATTGGTTTGTTTACCCTGATTGTGTGCACCTGCTCCCCGTTTGTCCTTAATTTCTTTGTGTATATACCCAGCGTTTTCCTTTGTACTTGACGAAGTCTTGTCGTGCGTTTGGCGTCAAATCTGAGCCTCGGTTTCCATTGTTCTTTGGCTGTCTGCTTAGTTTATGATTATGGATTATCCAAGTTTAACCCTGTCTGCCTGTGTTTTGACCCCCATATGGACTATGACTAGAATATCTGGTCCTCAAGCCAAGCACACACACTTGCGTCCAGTCTCTAACCATCTGTTACACAGTTAATGATATTAGTAATGATTTAGTAATGACTTTGCAATGTAAAATTTGTCAACTTGGATGGGGTCATATTCTAGAAAAATTAGCTGTGCACCCTTTAGAGACACATTAATTCATTGAAAAAGTGTGTATGTCTGTCTCCATCCAAATCTGTCCATTGGGATGTTGGTAGCTCAGCAGTTAAGGTTCTCTACTAGTAACCGGAAGACTGCTAGAGCCACTGTTGGGCCTTTAAGCAATGCCTTTAACATAAGACCGCCCATTCCATTCTGCCTCACTTATAAGTCGCTTTAAATGCCAAATAGATAAATGTAAATGTAAAGCTCTTTCTCGCCCATAAGTGATGGACTGTTGTCACTTGGGCCAACAATAGAAAAATATGACTCAGCATAATTCCAGTTATTACTTTTATGGAAAATTCCTCAATTGAATGTCACCTCGAACTTTTCCCTCCATTGTGTTGTGTGTGAAGACTGAGCTGCTTTACAGCAGCTCATTATGCCACATTATGCTGTGCTTGCACTTCTGCATGTCCCCTCCGTATCACGAATGAAAGACGAAGACGAAGAAAGTGAGACCCTCCGTTATATTAAACCCATAAATCCAGCTCATTATTTTTTCCACGGAACCCCACTGGCCGCATAGTGCTGAATGTATTATGCAGTTTGGTTATGCATCAGCAAAAATACACGGGGAAATATCAGCATATCTGGAGTGCTTGGGGTTGTCAATAGCACAAGCTTTTAGTGGCGGATGAGGATACACATATTGCAAAACGTCATTTGACAGTAATGATTGGAGGTAATAAGTTAGAGAGAATTTTCTACAGTACTGACTAAAGAGCTGTATAGGAGTAGGAACAGCAATAGGGTTTTTAACAAAATTAAAAATATTCCCACGTTGACAAAATGAATGGAGATTTTATGGTATTATAATAGAAATGGTGATAAAATGTGTATTAACACTCCAGTAATGATGATGAAAGTACTTGAGTTTTTTACTTAAAAAAAAAACCATAGTCAGCTATGTGACTCGCATTTCTAGTATAGGCAACGTCCCTAATTGTTCTCACTCCAACGCGACCTAGTGGTGTGAAAGCCCATTTAATACCATCCTAAAAAAAATCAATCAGTTCAAAATGTGAGAATTTACTCCTAAATTATACCATGGCCACGGAAAATACTCGTTTCTGATTGGCTGGCAGGTGTGCATTCATTTAGTAGATCCGGTCAAAAACTTAATCAGAGTTCTAAATCAATGTGCATGATCCTATGTAAGCATGTATGACACCAGGTAACCATGACAATGACCATAAGCTATATAGCGGTTTAGACTTGACCTGTATTTATTCATTGCTATCGCCTTCGTTAACACGCCGCTGAACAACATTAAGATATATGAATGACATGGATTTTACCATCAGTTTTCATTTGTTTGGAGATAAAGATGAGACAAAACTTGTGAGGAATGAGAAGCCACAGAGTTACAGTGCTAGAATCCTGACAGACGCTTCATCCACACCACATCCAAAAAGTCTCCTCTCTCTGGCCTGATGCTGACAGGGACGTCAGCTCGTAAAAATAACAAAAAAGGAAAACACTGAATTTACCTTTCATTAGCTGTCTGCTTAGCCTGAGATCCCTGCATTAGAAGGGATACGACGCCTAAATGCATACGACGTCTAAATTAATTAAATGATTAAACTGATTAAAGCCTATGCTTCATTTTTTATGATACATTTTTTTAAATGATTTGTCCTCACCTGTTATGTTTTCGCCTAACATTAATGTTGCAATTGAACGAATAATTTTAATTACGCAAAAAAGAATAATTCATAGGCTAAGGTGCATGGGAGTAACAATAGCAACCGTAGCGTGTGGGGCGTGGGCAACTAGAAAGTTTGCTATTTACATATCATTTAGTTATGACTAAGCAAAACGTACAAAACTTCTGTTTTTGAACACTGGTAAATGCCCATGGCATCAGCAAAATATCGCCCAAGGATATATCCTGTTAGAAGAAAATAATGAACTTGGCAGAGTGTCACGGTCTTCTTCGCCTCCGTCCTGTCCGTTATTTTCTTATAACAGGACACTTTGTTGGGCATTATCTCTTACATCACTCTTGCTTCGACAGGGTTCTTGCTGTTCCCTCATGAAAAAAAAAATCCAGATGGATTGGGAAACTGGCTCCATGTTCTTTAATAAGTAGGAATAACAAGCATGATGCTTTTCAGTCAGGCTTTTCGTTATAGTATTTAATCCCGTGGCTCACTCGCAGCTCAGCCGATGGAGGTGTTTTAGTTACATCGGCCCTAAACTATAGTGTTCCAGAGAACGTTAGGAACAGAAGATTATAGTTTTATAGTTAATTAATTCATGATTGTAGATTGTTTCATTAATGTGCTTGATCATAAATACTGAGTTTGGGTTCAAAATGAAAAGTGCTATATACAGTACTGTGCAAAAGTGAAAAGAAATTCTGTAAAGCGAAAATGCTTTTAAAAATCATTAAAATTAAAATTAAAATTAAAAGTTTCTGAATATAAAAAAAAATACTATAAAGAGCAGTAAACAGTAAAAAACTAAACCAAATCAGTGTGTTGGTGTTTCGCAGCCTTTGTCTTTAAAACAGTATAAATTCTCTTAGGCACACTGTCGTGCAGTTTTATAAGGAAATCTGCTGGTAGGTTGTTCCAAGAATCTTGGAGAACTTGCCACGGTTGCAAGGAGAACTTGCTTCTGTCTCTGCAGGTAAAATCCCAGAACAGCCTTGATTCTGTTTTTATCTAAAAAGTGCTCGATTATGTTAATTTCTTTAATGACTTTCTCTGTAATATAAAAAAATTTGGAATGTTTGGAAATCCAAAATTTGCTCTTTAAAAAAAAAAAATAATAATAGAACTTTTGCACAGCAAATAAAGATTATTATATGCACTAGTGAGGCTGTGGTAGTGCAGAAAATAAGGGAATGTCTAAAGACAATGAATTTAGAACAGTCTATTCTGTGTTACTCGCATACCGCCTTGCGCTGCGGTGCACGTGACCATGCGTGGTGGTCGCCATGGCGGCAAGCACCACGCGCGTTATGTGGACATGTGTTTGTGTTGATGTTTGTCTAAGTTCATCCCCTGTCACGTGATGTGATTGTTCCCACCTGCCTCTCGCTTGTCTGAGTAATTAGTATCTCTTTAAATAGCCCTCGTGTCCCCGTCCAGTTTGTCTCGGATTGTTTCATGTCATGTGTTTAGATTTTACGTGTAGTTTCTGTTTGTTTGAAATTAATAAATGTTTAAATTTTAATCGGCTTGCGCCTGTGTCCCCCGTCCCGCTTCACGAACCGTGACATTCTGAAAACAAAATGTCTATACTTTTTCTGAATTTATCCCAGTCATGCATACTTTTACAGACTTTCCAGACCTGCACCCAGTTCGAACAGTGATGGAGACACTTAAGGCAGACATTTAATCACCCATTTGTCTGACTGTCTAGGATTTGAGTGGAACAGTGCAAAGAACGACATTTGGAAAGAATTCACTTTGATCAGATAAATGGAATGCACCCTTCGGAGGGATGTTCAACTTGTTAATATGCTTTTTTGTGAGAGTTTTCATCATTTAAGACTGTTAAATAAGATGTAAAAGTTCAAAAAATTAATAAATATTAAATTGTGTACAGACAAATATGCACATTTACATTTTGTGCAGAACTGTGAAACATTGCTTTACATATTTATACACTTATAAGAGTGAAAAAAAAAATCAGATATACTGTAGGACAGAAGAGACATAACTTTATGGAACCTGTTTGTATTGTGCCTCGGAGGACACATTGGTGTCAAGCGATACATTGTAACATTTCTGCTGACGCTTTCCAACCAATCGGTAATGTTTGCAAAATATGTGCCAGAAGGAACAGCTTTCGCTTGCGAACCTCATTAACATATTATTTATTTGGCGCATGATTTGAGTGACAAGTGAAACAAAAGACAGTCCAACAGTGTCTCTGGGATTTGAAATCACAACCTTCTGGTCACAAGCACAGAGCCTTAACCAATGCTCTTACCATGGTTCCTCTTTATTCGTCAATCAATCGTGTTAGCCTTGCAAGAGATAAATGTTTAATTGCTAGCATTAGAGACGTGCGCACTGTGCTTTTCTTAGAGCCTGTGGATTTTCACATCCTCTGCACCGAGTAATTTCTTCTGTCAGTGGATAGGAAACTTTCATACACTCAGTGGCACTTTATTTTCCCGTAAAACAGCAGAAAAGCTGTTGTAACAGGTTTTTAATGGGAAAACACCATTAAACACATGTACTGCACTCAACTGTATATACTGAGAAACTTATAAGAGTGGAAAAAAATTGTTTATAAGACGGAAGAGACTTTGGGGATGAAGATGGGGACGATGTTGGGGCACACCGTCATGGGGTGGGAATGGAGATGGAACCTGCAGGAACGGGGGTGGGGATGGGGACATGAAACACATCATTTGTTTTACCTCATTTAATGCCTTTTTCCTTCATTGCCCAGCATTTCTCTCGTCTGTACTTGCCAGATGGATGGAAAAAAAACTGCTCATATGATGAAACTGCTTTTATTGTAGATTTTTCTCTCTGTTTTATCCTTTGTGGCCACTAGACATTTTCATTTAAAGGCTTCTTTTAAGCTTTGAATTTGTACAATTCTGAGGTCCAAAGATCGAAACAGCTCTCCAAGCATGGCATTACAGTCCAGAATTATTGGCACCCTTCAAAAGAACGGGCAAAAACTAATTGTCACTCGCACGGTGACAGCACCGGAGCACTCAGAACTCTCAGAATGCCTCGCGCAGCGCCACGAGTACATTTCCGCGTTCAAGTTCACCGGGCTTCTAAGCAACCACACCGGATCATAGTTAGCGATCACGCTACACACCTGCAACCAATCATATCTCCCCTTTATAAACCCCAGAGAGGCAATCATCAAGTGCTCAGTATTGTTTGCCATGACCCGCAACATACAAAGCGTTTATCGGACTGCTTTTCTGTGTATGACCTTGATTTGTATTTACCGACTATCGCTACTGCCTCAACCTCGGATATCCTGTTCGCTCATCGCCCGACCTCACGCCTGTCTACTAACTACAAGATTGTCAAACCCTCCAGTACATTCAGGAAACTGCCTCCTCCTCGTGAGCCTGCACCTGCTTCCACATTACCAGCCGCCTAACAGCGTGTGTGTGTGTAATGTACATATCTCCATCCAAATATGTTTTTAAATTCCTAGTCCTTATGGTAGTTGTAGTCAATTATGTAAATCGTCAACAATTTTCACTACTTAGTGTGTGCAATATGGAACAACATTTCATATCTACCTCCTCAAGCATTGTCTTACAAAATGTGAAGAAGGCTAAGCTGAAATTCAAATTTGATATCACTGTTAGTGTTTGTAAAGATCACAAAATGAAACATTATTTTTCTGTATCAGAGTCAAGGGGAAAGAACAGACAACAAAGTCTGTGAGTCTAGATCGAGAAACCTCTCAGCCTCACAAATCGGAGAACGCTAGCATTAATGTTAGCATCTGAGTAGCTAAGAGATTTCCCCTGGCTAATTTATGACCAGTAGTAAAAGAGACAGTCTCTGTGGTTTGTTCACAGATAAAATGACAATTTGTACCACATTAACACTCTTTAGAAAGATTATTATGGACTCCTTAAAACCTTTTCTAGCACCAGTGCTACCTACTCAAACGTACAGCCCTGCCTCCCTATGCGTGCTAAGCTCCCTTAAAGCTCTTCAGGCTTCCTGTGATGTAGGTAGTGAGGTGAAGAACAAAGAGAAGCATTGCGGAGTCCTGTAGTCGATCACGCTCATCTTACTCACTATCAGAGTCACAGACTCTGACTCATAATGCTGTAATATCCTCTCATACTGCAACAGATGGTACATACTTGCCTAACTCCTCTATGTATTTATGAGTGCATGTGTAGGTGGACATTAATGAGTGTGAGTGTGTGTGTGTATATGCATGTTTTGTGATTGGTACAAAGATGTCAAACGTCAGGTAAATTGTGTAGTATTAGTGTGTGGAAACAATGCAATTAATAAAAACTGTTTGTGCTGACAATGATAGTCTTACATAAACTATTTAAATTTTGTGGTCATTCTTTCTTGAAATAGTCCTGATTCCAATCCCATGACATTCCTGCTGTCGACCTCAGTATCTTCGACCGCTAAAGAGAACCTCACTAGCTCCTAGCCTAGCAGCCCTAGCTGGCTACTTTATTAACAGACACCGCTAACACAAACTCTGTACCACGACTAAGTGAAGAATGTTAAAAAGACTTGGAATAAGCCATACTTGGACACTATAACCAGTGTTTAGGTTCTAACAGCTCCATTACAAAAGCTTGAAGAAACCTCACTTCACTCAAGACACAATAAACATCACTGTCCCCTGTCTTACAAATAAAAGTGACGTGTAACCCATTTCTTATTCTAGTGTAGACAGCCCAAGCTCACTCTCCATGTCCGCTTGCTGACAGGCTCTCGGCAATCGACAGTGCGTAGTGTAACGCCTTGGATTGTGGGTGAAATAAATGGAGGTCATAGGTTGCATTTTGTATGCAGACTGAAATAATGAGTGAGAATATTGTCACCAAGAACAGTACTGTGCAAAAGTCATAGGCACCCTAAATTCTTCTGCATTAGTGTGTCAATATAAAACAGCAAATTTTACATTTTCAAACATTCACTTGCTAAAAATGTAAACATTACAGAGAAATGGGTGTATGACGTTAAAGAAAATAACATATTAAATAATAGACCAGTTTTTAGAGACTGAAGCAAGTAAGACAGCAAAAGTCTCCAGAAAAACTGTGACAAGTTCGCCAAGATTCTTGGAACAACCTTTTAATTTTTTCCTTATAAAACTGCATGACAGTGTGCCTAAGATAATTGATTCAGTTTTATGGCAAAGGTGGTTACACCAAATATTGATTCAGTGTATTGTTTTTAGTGTTTACTTTTCTTTGTATCTGTTTGATATTTAGAAACTTTTAATTAAAAATTTTTTGAAAGCATGTTCACTTTACAGTGCCTATGACTTTTGCACAGTACTGTATATCCAGGTCTCTGGCCACGCACTAGGGACTCTTCATCAGAAATAAAATAATTAAAAAAACAAAAAAAAACCATATTGTCAGTTTTGCCTCTGAAGCAGTCTGTCTTCCCCATGGTGCTCAGTTTATTATCCAGCTCTATTTTTGACAAGTAGTAAGAGCTGTGCCCAAAGCAAACAAATGTTGAAAGAGCAGAACAGAGGTGTGCCCTGCAGCAGGGATTCAGGATAATTCAGGAGGAGTTGAGAGCTCATTTTTCCCCAAACTTAATGAAGTGTTTAAGAATGCTGTTGGAAATTCTATGTATAACATATTGATGTTTGTGTACCACTTTGTTTTTGTTTTTTTGTTTGTTTTTACACATTTTAGCACACGGGGGCACCAGTAATTCTATGAAATTGAAGGCTTTATTGTTATTGTGCCTTTATTCAAAGTTTTTTTTCTTTTCTTTTTTTTGGAGGGTGTCACCCATGAAGGGTCATGTGGTGGCTCAACACGTGGAAAACTGCTAGAATCCATCACTCAGGAGACACCCGTATCTGAGGCTGAAAACAATGATAGAGGCCAGCAGTATATGGGGTAACTTGAGGCTTTAACACACGCTTTCATTCTCGCTGAATTGAAAGTGTTTTTTCAGAATTCCTAGTTCCTTGTGTTGTGGTCTGTGTGTCACTTCGTTCTCTTGCAAAACTGACCTACTTTGAGTTTTAACATTGTGGTCTGACAGTGACCATTAATGCTGTCTGTTCTGCCATACGGCACTGGTGTTGCTGTGGAAAAAATGCTATATCTGTCACCAGGGCTTCCTGTCGAAATGCAAAACATCCCAAAACAGATAAGTCACATTCAACACCTCTCCCAGTGACAAACCATCTCGTGTTTTTCTTTGGAGAATTTGGTTCTCTGGGTTCTGCGTGTCCCTAGTGGAAGCGCCCCCGGAAACACAACGTGCCAGAAACGGAGTCCCTGACGCCGCAGGAGGCGTGGCCGAGCCCAATCCGCCTTCCGAGCAGGGGGAGGATGTCATAGCACCGCCCCCGGGCTTCAGGGACGATGACGTTCCTCCGCCCCCCGAGCAAGGGGAGGACGTCATAGCGCCGCCCCCGGACTTCAGGGACGGCGACGATCCTCCGAACCCCGAGCAAGACATAGACTGGCTGACGGAGTGCTTTCGGGGGCTCTCCCTGGGGGAAGGCGACGCCACCCTACCTCCGGACACCGTGGTGGGTGGCCCCCGGGCGTCCGTTGATGCCGCCACCAAGGATGTCAGCGCTCTGCCCCCGCGCTTCGGACCCCGGGCGTCCGTCGACGCTGCCGCCAAGGATGTCAGCGCTCTGTCCCCGCGCTTCGGAAATGGCGACGCCACTCGGCCTCCAGACACCGCGGGTGGCCCCCGGGTGTCCGTCACCGGGGACGGCTGCGTCCAGCCCCCCAGGACTGCCGTTTGGGGCGCTGCGGGCCGCAGCGCCGTTGAGGGGGGGCTCTGTCACGCGCGCGGCTGAGCGCAGGACATAGCGCATGGCGACGGACATAGCACATGGCGACGGCCGCCACGTGCGACGGCCACGCGCCCTCTGTTTATGTTTTGTTCCCTCGTCTGTGTCACGTGAGTC
>JAOUQW010057961.1:0-14759 GCA_028565825.1 Olivaichthys viedmensis
GGGATATGCGAAGAATCAATTTCACTGTACTGTACTTGTATATGTGACAATAAAGGAGCATTCTATTCTATTCTATCTATAAAGAGGAGGACCTCGGAAAGACTTGCGTGATACAGCTTGCACCCTTTTAACTCAGAGTTCCTCGGGGGCCTGGCTGTCTCACGCATCGCAGAAGCTGCCCAGAACTCCAGCCCAAGTTCTCAGAGTTCTGCCCCCCTACCAGAGTTCCATAATCACTCTCCATACCATTTAGTTGAAATTTGGGAGAAAGACCACGCCCGAAGCTCCAACTTCTTGGTAGTCAACTTCCATTGGCAGAAAGGACTTTAATAATTGCAGGTCATTATTGCATACTTTAGTTTGTTTTAATGGATCGAAAACCTTTGTCTGATAATTCATTTAATCAGCAGCTTTAGCAGACTTATTGACCCCTGCATTGTTCTGATGTTTAACAAACTTTGTGTTACATCTCATTGGTTATTATTGTCATTTAAATCATGTTTTTGTTTTCCTTAAACTGAGAAAATGATTTGTGCTAAAGGTCTGTCAAAATAATGTTGAATACCTGTGCCATTCTAACAAAGTAAAAACCGCCTTTAAGAAAAACACCGACAAACACACAGACCACACTAGCTCTTCTTAGGTACCAGCAGGGATTTACTGTTGTATCTGGAAAAATTCTGAATTTTTTTTTATTTTTATGAAACTAACTTATTTCAGCTGCATTAGTCAAAGTGGCAGTCCTCATTATTCCAAACAACAAGCTGCCTCCACTCTGGTGGTGCCTCATTACCTCAGGAAGCTTGGTACATGTGGTCATTTCTAGAAGTAGGCGCGAATAATAATGAGCATGGAGAAATGAAAGAAAATAAAAATAAATAGTCTGGGAAGTTCAATTACAAGATTGTAGTCAAGCAAGGATAATCTCAAGGCTACAAATCCGCCTCCATAAACCATGGATTCTAATATCTATTGGTCTGGTCTTATCAGATATGATTAAATATACGCCATTTCCCAAAGTAATTTTTAAAATGTAAACAAATCCGTTTCTCTTTTTCTTAACATATTGCCTAGTGTCACGATCAACCAGGCGTAACCTGGGTTGGATCCAATTGCAAAGAGCTTTATTATCAAACAGGGATAATCCAAATCGTGGTCAAAGAACAGGCGTGTAATCCAAAAACCAGAGTATCAAACCAAACGGCAGAAGTAACAAAGGGGAAATACAGTCGTATGCTTTGTCGTAGCATTAACCTTGAATTCTGATGACCTTGTTTCTGTCGAGACCTAGTTATTGCTGGTTTGTGTGGTCTTGATTGTAGCGTTAAATACCTTCTAGGCGTGTTACTTCTAGTTTATCTACTAAAAGTTAATCTATACTTTAATTGAGTTCATTGTTACGTTTGTGTTTATTTACTTTCATGTTGCAGTTAACTTGAGCAGGAATCTAAGAAATCTAAGATTTGGCATTTAGTCCACTAAATGCAAAATCTAAATTGCTTTTAAATCAAACTGATAATAAATTAGACACATTGTCAGTAATTTAAAATGAAATACTTTTGGATTAAGAGGCACCTAAATTCCTCAGTTTTACCAAGCCATAGAATTATTATCATCATGACTCATAATTCTGGTCCTGGATTTTTAGTGGGGTTTTCTGTATTCAAATAGTATGTTTTCCAAGTTTGGACAGCTATGGTATATCTGATGACATATGGTGTTTGACCAACAGATTGGTGTAAAAATGACTAACACCTGTGTTGCTCCACAACCCATGACATTTGTATAATGTGTCATTGCCTTTTGAGAATGTGTATTTCCCCCCATCCTCTTTACACGAAAACGTTCAGGACAGAATCATATTTTTTTTTACACCTTTTGAGAAGTTGAATTATAGATGCAGCACAGTAACTTCTTGTATCTATTTTTAAATATATGTTGAAGTATATGGTGAAGGTTGTAGTTAGTCTGGGTGGATTTTGGTGTCACAATCAGGTAAACCGAAACATCGACCTTTTAAATAATTTCTGTTGCATGATCAATTTATGGTTTCAGGTTTCTGAGAGAGTCTCTTACCCTACTTGGTCTGAATGATTCACAGAAAATAGGGTATGAATAGTTCACTTGTAAACATCTCTTTCATTTAATTAAGGCTAAATTAATAAACATAGGTCCGTGCAAATAGGTCTTCATAGATTATTACAGTTACACAAGCAAGCACTTGAGTAGTAACTCATGGTTGCAGGTAAAAGGCTTTGGCAAGGATACACATCCAATTTTATCCAGGATGAACTCACAAAAAGGGGCTGGGCTAAAAGGCCAACAGTCACAACCACTTACAGGTGAGGGTTTTAAGACTTGGCACCCTGCTGGATGCCATTCAGTCACACCATCAGGTAAGCTGAAACATCAAGCTTTTACTAGTTTCTGAAACTAAGATAAATAAATTTCTGTCAAATTTTAAGGGAGTATCTTATGCCTGTTTCACAGTTTCTTTTCTATGCAGCTCTGCAGATCTAAACCTGACCAATGGGCATGGAGTCCTCACTCCTAAATGAGTCATTGTCCTCAAATGGCTTACAGTGCGATAGGTATTCAATATTTTCAATACTCTGGTTAGGCTACTCTGCAGTCTGTTTCATCCTAGGTCTGCCAGCTACTTTGATGGTACTAATGGAGCTGCATGAGAAATCCTGTCAAAACGTCTCCAATGGACTCTTTATGTTAAACTTGACTATCCTTGATCTGATTTACATACTTGTTATTCCATTCAGTGTTGTAAATTTTATGGTGTGGGACTACATGCCATTTGAGTGCATTGACATTACCATGGATGCCTTTACCCTGTGTACCAGACCTCTCTTTATGGCTTGTATTTGTGTGGATTGTTATTTTGCCATAGTTCACCCCATAACATACAGGACCAATAAGAAAAGCAGCATTATTAGAAAGCTAACATTTATGATTGTATGGCTAGTTACAATAGGTTTTATTTCACATAAGTGCTCTCAAATGTCGATGTTCCCACCTCCTTTAAACTCTGCTCCTTTGATAGTGGCACTACTAGTTATCATTTTCTGTGATATTTCTATACTTCGAGCTCTGAGAAAACCAGATCCAACAGGAAAGAGTAGCATCCATCCACAGAAGAAGCGAGCTCTTCACACCATCTTCAGCAGCTTGGTTATGACCTCTATTACCTACCTGCCACCAGTAGTCATTTTCTCGTTTGCAGACCTATTACCACTCAGCAGAGATGAGTTCAATTGTAGAGTTGCTGTCTTTGGATTTTGGTTCTCCATGAGTGGATGTGTCCTAATGCCTGTTCTGTACCTGAACACTGTAGGTAAGCTTGAGAATTTGAAGGACTCATTGAAAAAATATATTTGGATCTGATGTGGTTTCTATCTCGACACATCCACCATGTCAACACGTAGTGCGTTCAACAGTGACACATTTTATCCTTGTAATCTGAATCTTCAAAGTGACTTTCAGCAGAAATCAAAGGAATACACCTTTTATTGTCGGCAGCTGAGTTCTTCAAAAACAAATTTAAGGTTTTAACGAAACATAAAATTACACTGACTCATAATTCTGTATGAATTTCCATCTTCCTTTCCTACCTTGTGAATTTTTAGTGAGATTGAGTGCATTAATTTCTTTTTCCTGAGTTATGATAGTATTGTGTAATGACATTTAGTATTTGACTAGCAAATTTGTGTAAATAGCCAACACCTGTGTTTCTCTATAATCTATAAAAATTTTATAATCTATCATTGCCTTCTGAAAAGTATATTTCCCTCCATCCATTCTCTTACCCAAAACCCTCTCATGATATAATCAGATTTTTTAACAAATGTCATTGTTAAAGCAGCAGTAACATGGTGAATATGTTTTTAAATATACGTTTAAATTAACTGAAAGTGCAAAATGCTATTAATATCTAAAATAAAATGTATTTGTGTATTTTATTTTTGAATTTGTGCATAAGGTTAACTATTAAGTAAAATAATAATTGTAAATAAATAATTGCTAAATATGTATTTTGTGAAATAAAGCAGAGAATTGTCTTTCATTTTTTACCTCATTACCTCAACAGAAAATTATTTTCTGGCTGTGGTATCATCAGGGCTCAAACTAGCGATCTCCAGACGATAGGGTGAATGCTTTACTGTTGCACCACTCAGGAGCCCTGTTAGCTCATATTTTTACATGCACAATTTGTTTTAATCACCCTATAGCCCTTCATCAATATAAATATCTGACCACAGCACCAATGTTGGCTGGAGATTTTTGTACTGTTCTCAGCACAGCAGTAATATTGTGGTGTTTAAGAACCCCAGCAATGCTGCTCAACCTGATATACCTGTTCCAGCACAAAACACAAGCCACTACCATGTCATCGTTACTGCTGTGCTGAGAATGTTCCACCCTCACTGGTCAGTAGTGTCCTATGGTGGGCCCTTTCCACTGATTGCAATCCCTTCATCCAGTTGCTCTAAAATGTGTTCTATCCCATATGCTTTTTACTCTGCCCCTATGATCGTGGCACTACCAGTCATAGCCTTTTGTGATATTTCTATACTTCGAGCTCTGAGAAAAACAGATCCAACAGGAAAATGTCCACAGAAGAAACAACCTCTTGACACTATTTTTAACAGCTTGGTGGTAACTTTCATTGCTTACCTGCCTCCCGTGGTCATTGGTTTTCTATGACCAGAAGTTTCACTATTCGCTTTCTGTACCTTGACACACTACTTGACAATTTGAAGGATTTAAAAATATATTTGAAATGGATAGGGTTCAAGACTACATTACATATTAAAGTTTTTAACAAAACATAACATTATACTAACTCATAATTCTATCCGACCCTTCTGTCTGGATTTGAGATTAAATGGATTCAAATTCTTTGGATTCAAATTGTTTAACTTTGGACAGCTTTGACAGCTTTGATTTGGGCTTTTTTGATTTGTGTTGCTCCACAACCCATTACATTTTCATAATCATTATTACATCAGCATATTCATTGCTTTTTTGAACAAATTTCAACTAATAGACGTAAAAAAATTGTGCATAAATATATTTACTTCAACATGGTCCTTAAGTTCATAAGTGCTTTGAATGAAATACATTAGCAGCTGATGAAGGCTTTTCCTCTGAATGAAACTTACAGAAAACTTGTCACTTGTAACAAGCAATATAATACATTTATATGAGTTTTCTTATAGTAAAAGACTACATGTGAGAACCTAAGCTGCAGTAGAAGCCCATTTGATGAATGTGCTGTGTTTTCTAGTGGTAAATGTTTCCAACCTATATGTTACTGAATTTTGCCATTTCGTTGTACATGTTTTGCCATGTTTGTACATCATTAAAATAAAACTACATTCGTTTCAGATAATATACTTTGGCATTGAAAGGGCCTGAGATATCAATTTAAAAAAATTACACCTCTCTCTCTCTCTTTAAGCTGCTATGTGCAACCTAATTGTAAAATATATGCAAAATGTCACATGCTTGTTGGGTATTTTTGTTTACCTATAGGTTGTTACAGGAAGTAAAAGTTGAACATAGATGAACACAAAGATCTTCTGTGCTTTTTCAAGCATAGAAAATCATACTTGTGACTTAAAGATTTAAGGACTGCAAGAGAGTCAATGTTGGGCCATTGAGTTAGGCCCTTAAGCCTCAAATGCTCAGCTATGTGCTTAGATTGGATTGTTATAGTTAAGAAAATTGTCTGAAAATTTCATGATTATTTGATTAATTCATACTTCTCTAAGCCCACACCAATGGTATCTTCACAATCCTATCTGAAGCACCTACTAATGACTCGCTATGTCTTAATTGTGAGTTTTTGTTTACTGTCAATTGCTAAGCATCTCCTTATGGCCAGAATTTTCAATCATGTAAAACCCTGACCAAACAAAGAAAATGACGCATGCTAAAACCTCCAGGTATTGTGTCTTATTTGGAATAGGTGTCTCATATAGTACTCCAGTGTATAATTTGCAGAATTAAATCTCTCGACAAGTTTTTCATTGGACAGATAAATTAATGCTAAAGAATAAAATATCTGACAAAGTTACAACAGTTTCTGATATTGAATATTCTCCTGATTTAAGGTTTAAGATTAATGGTTATCATTAGAACTCTGGGTCCCTGAGTGTTTTAGTCAGCAAAATATACACTAGTTCATTAATTTCTGTTCCTTTGATTGTGGCCCTACCAGCCATAATATTTTGTGATATTTCCATACTTCGAACTCTGAGAAAACCAGATCCATCCGGGAACAAGAATATTCATCCGCAGAAGAAGCAAGCTCATTACACCATCTACAGCAGCTTCGTCATGACATTCATTGCTTATCTCCCACCAGCAATCATTTTCTTATTGGAGGAAATCTTACCATTAAGCAAAGCAGAGTATTTCTGCTGTTTATTGTTCGGGATTTCTTTCTGCATTGCTGGATGTGTCATTATGCCTGCTCTATATCTGGACAGTGTGGGTAGGATGGATTATTTTAAGTCATGGTTGAGGAAATATGTCAGAAACTGATTAGGTTGTTTTTGATTTACCAATAACAAGAAAAAATAATAGCACCAACCTGTTTGTATGTAACCTGCTCTGTGTGTCCTTAAGTATTTTTTATGTTCCTTTCAAGTGATAAATTATAATCTAAGATTTGCTAAATGTAGCTGGGGGAAAAAAAAATTTCAACATAATATGCCCAACCTATGCTATCCATAGTTTTTTGGACTCATAAACTCATGACGGCTTTTTCTTTTGTTACCGAGTTTGATAAAAATGCACAAGATGAGACTCAAATAGAGAAAGCATCAAATATTTGGAATCAATTACTCTTTTAAAGGGCACTACAGTGGCAAAACAGATTATCACTTGTGATTCTTCAATACTTTGAGAAATTAACATTTATCCAAAGAAGAAGATTGTTATCCTGAATTCCAGCCAAACATGAGGCCTTCTGCATTTTTACTGTACAACTGAGTAGAGACAATATTGGTTTTACTGTAGAGCAACACCTGAACCGCAACATTAAATTCCACCTCATTAAGTCACTGTGGCTAATTTAATCCATAATTTAAAGGTCAGGTTAATAGAGTATTATTTGTCTCTAGATGCCCCCCAAATAACATGCAATATGATTGTTTTCATAATTTTGTCAGATGATGTATTTGACAAGCATTTTTTTTTTTTTATCATCAGAGACTGTATAAGAGCAGAGACAGTTCACTTGTTGAAATATTCATGGGACAGCGCATAACGCTCAACATGGCGGTTGTATTATGTAAGTCCCACTTTTTGATAAAAAGAGCCCATCGCCTTGTTGGTAAAGGCATAAGCCGAAAAAAGCCTGGCTTATCAGACCTCATACACTGATACATGCGCAGATTTAGGGCACTACTGTCCTGACTGGTTGAGCCGACTGGGGTTAACAAAGCACAACGGACTTCCGCAGATGGTTGACACATCACAGACTCCCCTTGGCAAGCCGCTTTTGGTGGCGCTCACCTCCTGCTGCCGCACGAGAAAGTGCACAGTCTGTGTCCTATCCCGTAGGTTCCTCGCATAATCCACCGGCGTGCCAGTTCCAGAGTCTGCATCGCTCCAGGGTTGGGGCCTGCCACCTCAGGCTCTTGTGAATAAGCTAAATCTCTGCTTGGCCCATGCGGTTCATACTGTCACTCAGGTCCAGCAAAGTCGAGCCCCACAATGCACGGGTCCCGAATGGGAACGAGCCAAAACTCATGCTCATGTAGCCGGCCTCCCACCCTGACCGTGAGACACCTCTTTCCCAATATGGGTATCCACCCGCTGGTGACGGACTTCAGGTTTTGGTACGCGGGCATCCAGTTTGCTGGAGCTCTCTTGTCGGTATCCGGCAGCACCTTGGGGCAGAGGATGGAGACGGTTGACCCAATGTCGACCAGGCCGTAGCATCTGACCCCGTCATGCTTGGTCTCCAGAGATGGCACAGGATAACCTCAGCTCTCTCTGCCTTGGCAATGGCTTGTTCAAGTGACGCTGACATCAAGAGGCTGGCGTGGTGTTGCAGGTTCTCTGGCAACAGTACGTCAACTGTGACAACTGATAGATGGATTTCAGTATTACCAGCAGGTAATCCAATATTGACCTTAAAGTAATTTTTCTTGCATGACCAATTGCTGCTTACTTTATAGTAAAGTGTTCACTGTTAAACCTGCCTCTTATTCATTTAAGGTCAAATTAAAAGATATGGGTGTGTGCAATAATCATAATAGCACAATTAGCTACTCTTAGTTGCATGCACATTAAAATAAATAACTCTTAATAAGTCATAGCTGCAGTTAAAAGGTTTTCGCAGATATGCGAAATGGTACTCTGGGTAGTCCTTAGGTTCACTGTGTTTCATCCTAGGTTTTCTAGCTGCTCTAATAGTACTAAGGGAGCTGCATAAGAGATCTTGTCAAAGAGTCTCTAATGAACTTTTTATGTTTAACTTGGCTGTAGCTGATTTGACTTATATACATGTTGTTCCATTCAGTGTCGCCTCCAGGGGTGACTGACTGCTGCCTAGGAGGCTGACGTCTGGGACGAGGGGCGGGACGATCTGAATCAGAATCTGTTTTATTGCCAGGTATGTTACACATACGAGGAATTTGTCTTGGTGAGTGCACATGTAACATACTAAACAGAGAACACTAGACAATTTAAAAGCATGTAAGAGGTACAAGAAATAGATAAGAGTGTAAAACTAACCTAAAATAAATAGGATAAATAGTATTAGCTACCGAAGTACAATGGAATAGAGGTATGAAAGAATATTGAATATGTACATATGTGCAAGATGATTAAAATATAAGAAACATGTACAGTATTAAATACAGTAAAGTACAGAAAGATGTTGGCATTGTAGAATAATAAAGTGATTTGTACATTGTACATTTGTACTGAAACAACTGTGCAGGCCAAGTGTCCGCTGTGGTTGATGAGGGCCACAGCTCTGGGGAAAAAGCTGTTTGTGTGCCTGGTTGTTCTGACTTTGATAGCTCCGAGTCTTCTGCTGGAGGGAAGGGGTTCAAAGAAGTGATGTACAGGGTGAGACACACACTGGAAAGGGGTTAATTCTGTAAAAGAATGACGGAAAGAATTTTGGGCATATGACTGTCATGACATATACACGATTATCTATTTCTCCAGCATGTCACATAAAATATAATTGAAGAATGCTTGGAACACCCAAGGAGGTGTTGATCAGTCCATATGGTATGACCAGGTATTCATAGTGGCTCCTAGTGGTGGAGAAGGCGGTCTTCCATTTGTCACCCTCTCTAATCCGGATAAGGTTGTTGGCGCTTTTTATGTTCAGCTTGGTGAAAAAGCGTGAGTTTCTTAGCTATTCTATGGCAGAGAGGATTGGTGGAAGAGCGTAGACCCACCCCCCCTCCACCCCCACTTCTTTTTAATAAAAAAACAAAACAAGCTGGAGAAGTGGACTGGGTGAATCCTTGTTGGAGAACTTCTGAATGTTATTGTCCATGTCCTTACTCTCCTCACAGGAGAGAAGATAGATGCAATTTTGCAGAGGCATGATGCCCCCCACCAGTTCAATGACACAGTCCTAAGCTTGATGTGGGAGAGGTTTGTTGCTCTACTTTTACTAAAACTGGTCGGAGTTACAGGGAAGAATTTTGACCTTAAGATCCACTCAGAGGTGGAGAAATATCTGATGATTTGGGGCATGCATGATCTCCTTGCGTTCCCAATCAATCTTAGGGTTTTGTCCCCCCCCACCAGATGGAGGGGGTTGGTGACATGTGAAGGAGCCTCCTCCAATGGGCAGTCCAGAGCTATAACAAAGATGGGTAAATGAAGCTCACGAGTGGTCACTTGAAGTTGTCTAATTAGATTGGTGGCCATAAAGTTGCCCGCTGCACCAGAATCAACAAGGGCTGAGAAGAACAGGGGACAGTCATGGCAGTGGACGGTTATAGGCAAGAGAATTTGCTGTTTAGTTATGGAGAATGACTTTGGATACATTTAGCAAAAAGATGATCTGATTCACCACAACAGTTGCACAGCCCCTGCCTTCTTCGTTCCTCCACAGGTGATTGAGAGGAGCCCAGCTGCATGGATTCTTCCTTAAGTTCTGTACTCTTTCCGAAAAAGATGCGTAAGGGGTTTTTGACGTGCCTCCTTTCTCTCAGAAGATTATAGAGTTTGATAGTGGTTTTGATGAGCCCATCTAGGGTGAGATTGTAATTTCGACAAGTCAGTTCCCATTGCACACCTCACAAAGGCCCTTGCGGATGAGGGTGCACAGAGCTGGTTCATTCCATCCACACAATACTGCGATGGTGCAGAAGCAGAAGGCATAATCAGCATCTGGCTTGGGTCAGGTGTAAGAGCCTCTCTCCTCCATCCTTTCCTTCGAGGGAATGATCAAACACTGCCTTGAATAGAGAAATGACGTACGCATAAGATGCAATTTCTGAGCCCTGACGTTCCCAGACTGCCTTTGCTCATTGAAGCCCTCTGCTGGTGAGCAATGAAATCACCATGGCGATCTTTGTGCTGTAGGGAATTGGCGCACTGGTCAGGTGAGTGAAGTAGAGAAAGCATTGCAGTAAGAATCCACGATAGTTGGAGGATGTCCCATCATACCTGTTAGGCAGCCACAAATGAACAAGAGCGGCGATGAAGTAATGGATGGAAGAAGCGGCATGGGCTGTGGCTGAAAGACCAAAGTGTGTTGAAGAAGAACTGTGAGCTGTTGAATGTGCTTGAAAATCTCCTCCGTGGTGGCACAGAGACGTACTAGCTCTCGGTGATGATCGAACAACCTCGTTGTATCCATGTACTTGGCGAGATTTACTGTCACAACACAGTGGAGGAAGTAGAATACCGGTGCAAGCATGTTTAGTGCAACAATCCAAGTCGGCAGGCAATACACAAAGTCAAGCAGGTAATGGTCAAGGTACAGGCAAATAAAGTAATGTAGGCAAGACATAATCGGAGTTGGAAACAAAAGGGAGATCATAATCATATTAAACAATGCCAGATATAACGCTTAGAGATGCACAATAAGGATTGACAGAACCTTGCAATTGTATAGTGTGAGTGGTGGGGTATATATGCATAATCCTTATTAGAAGAAAAGAATAGAATGCCTTTTTATTGTCACATATACATATACAAGTACAGTAGAGTGAAATTAATTCTTTGCATATCAGTAAGCTGGGGTCAGAGCGCAGGGTCAGCCATGATACAGCACCCCTGGAGCAAGGAGGGTTAAGGGCCTTGCTCAAGGGCCCAACAGTGGCAGCTTGGCGGTGCTGAGGCTTGAAGCCACAACCTTCTGATCAGTAGCCCAGTGCCTTAACCACTAAGCCACAACTACCTATTGTGAATGAGCAACAGGTGTGTGTGTGTGTGTGTGACAGTAGGTGGAAACGTGACAGATTGGAGTGTTATCGGATTTGGGCGTTGCGGTGGCTCCTGGAGTGGCGGTGGTTTCGGGTGTGACATATAGCAACTCATAATTCCATCCTACCCTTCTGTCCAGATTGAATGTATTAAAATTGTGTTTTATAAAATTTGAACTGCTTCAACAGCTTTGAATTATGTTGCTCCACCCATGAAATTTTCATAATAATTTTTACATGAAAACCCTCAAGATATTAATTGCTTTTGGAACAAATGTCAACTAATAGGCATAAAAAATGTGCATAAATAAATGTACTTCAACATGAGCAATTGATGAAGGCTTTTCCTTAGAAGGAAAACCTACATAAAACCTTGTCACATGTCACAAGCAACATAATACATTTCTGAGTTTTATTATAGGAAAGGACTACACGTGAGAAACTAAGAAGCCATAGAAGCCCATTTGATGAATGTGCTGTGTTTTAGTGGTAAATGTTTCCAACCGATATGTTACAGAATTGTGCCATTTTGTGCAATGTACATTGTTAAAATAAAACTTTATATTTGTATGTTACATTATCTTGACCACTAAAATTTGTCAGACAACATATAGAATTGTTCAGAAGAACAGAACCTGAGATCTTACTGGAAATAAAATATACAGCTCTCTCTCTCTCTAGGCTGCTATGTGCAGTATAATTGTAAAGTATATGCAAAAATGTCAAATGCTTGTTGGGTATTTTTGCTTGCCTATAGGTTGTTACAAGTAGTAAAAGTTGAACATATATGAACACAAAGATTTTTTGTGCATTTTCTAGCAGAAAAGATTATATTTCTGACTTTAAGATTGTGAGTTTTAGGATTGCCAGACAGCCAATGCTGAACCATTAAGTAGGGGCCTTCAGCCTCAAGTGCTCAGCTATCTGCAATAGATTACAATTGTCTGACAATTTCAAGTTTATTTGATTAATTCATATTCATACAAGCCTACACCAATGATCTTCACAATATCCTCTTAAGCACCTACTAACAACTTGCTTGATTATGAGTTTTTGTTAACTTTTCCGTAACTGTAAAGAATCTACTTATGGACAGATTTTTTTTTTCTTCATGTCAAACCTATATCAAGTAAAATGAAGGATGTTCAAATCTCCAGGTATTGTGTCACCTTTGGAATTAGAGTATCATAGATTGCTCCCAGTGTATATTTTGCAGAATTAAATCTCTCAACAAGTTGTGTCCAGAAGAATTTAAAGACTAAAATGGAAAAGAAAAATTGTATACATATGTGGAATTATCTTTAAAAATGAATAACTATGTTACATTACTTATACCTATACCATGGCATGTTATGCCATAATTCATAATGTAGAATTTTCTTGCAATTGCCATCGTTCAAACTAAAATTATGTCATTTTGCGATCATTTTGAGTTACGACCATGCACTCTCGGAAGATACAACGTCACATAGAAATGAATGCTAAAGAATAAAATATTATTAATAATAGAACGTTATAGTCAACAAAATATACACTAGATTTACATTTTGCATTTTTGCCAGGAAGATACTAATAAACTACCCACGATGGGGGTGGAACTAAAATCTACACAGTAGTCACAAGATGGAGGCAGGGGTGAAAAGGAAGCATTCACCAGTGTCACTGGAACCTTTCTGAGAGCCTTAGTTTTTCTACCACTATTTCAGAATTGGTTGGTAAAATGAAGCATAAAGCTGCAAAACATGTATAACAATTCTATATCTCATATTTATACAAAGCATTTCTTCTGCACACAGGTCCACCTGTGAAGGAATGGTGGAACCACCGTTACAGAATTTGTCATCCACAAATGACACTCAGGATTTTAATGACCTTTTCATTTGTATCAGACGACCCATAGGTCTTCGGTTCTGGCTAAGCTGTTGCATCATTTGCTTTCTATTGGGTGTTCCAGCATCTCTGATGGTATTGAGGGAGCCTTTCCTGCGACTTCTTCATGTTTAACCTAAGCTTCATTGACCTGATCTTTACCATCATGGTCCTGCCTACCATCTACAATTTCCTTGTGTTGAACAACCCGAATCTTTATCATGTCATGAATTTCATGTATGGTTTACCTCTGTGTGGAAGATCTCTGTTCATGGCCTGCATTTGCGTGAACTGTTATTTTGCCATGGTTCACCCCATAACATACAAAACCAGTAAGAATACAACCATGATTAGAAAGGCAGTCACTTTAATGGTCTGGTTCATCACATTTAGTTTTAGTTCACTCATGTGCACTCTAAATTCAATATACAATAGTTCATTGATTTCTGCTCCTTTGATTGTGGCCCTACCAGCCATAATATTTTGTGATATTTCCATACTTCAAGCTCTGAGAAAACCAGATCCATCCGGGAACAAGAATATTCATCCGCAGAAGAAGCAAGCGCTTTACACCATCTACTGTACAGCAGCTTTCTCATGACGTTCATTGCTTATATACTACCAGCAATCATTTTCCTATTGGCAGATGTCTTACCAATAAGCAAAGCAGAGTATTTCTGCTGTTTATCAATCGGCGGGATTTGTTTCTGCATTGTTGGATGTGTCATTATGCCTGTTCTATATCTGGACAGTGTGAGTAAGATGGACGATTTAAAATTATGGTTGAGGAAATATGTCAGGAGCTGATGAGGTTATTCTTGATGTACCAAGAACGAAAAATAACAAATAACACCAACCTGTTTAATGGTAACCTACCTTTCAAATGTTACTAATTGATGTCCCCCATGTTTCCTTCAGTATTTTTGATGTTCTTTTTAAGTGATAAATTATAATATAAACTTTGCTGAATGTATAGTTACTGTTTTTTCCAATATTCTACATTAATATAAAACAATACTTCATATTGCAATCATAGCAGTGTAGGCCTATATACTCGTCCATACGTATATTAGTGGAAGGTTGATGTGCTATACATCTCCTTGATATGTTTGCTTATACCATTTACATAGAATTACATGGAAATACACGTTTATGATTAAGTGCCATATGATAATGGTAACAAATAATATTTAGGCTCTACTGTTGCAGTTAAACTAATTTTTTTTACTACGCAGAAATAAATTATTTATAGGCTACAGTGCACAGAAAGGCTTTTATTCAAACCAACAAGAAAAGAGAAAAATAACACCCTCCAAGACGTAACCATAGCAACAATCGTATAATGAAAGCTTATCAATATGTGGTAGGGGACTAGAAAGATATAAATAGAAAGTGAGTTGCTACTTTTATATTATCCAGCTTTGAGGAAGCAAAACATATACAAAGCCTCCACTTTTTAAA
>JAOUQW010057970.1:0-14758 GCA_028565825.1 Olivaichthys viedmensis
TAAACAGGACAACAGAACGTTATTAAATGGGGTAGTCTGTAAAATGTCTGTAAACAATATTGACTGGGGAAAGTGTCAATATCTATAACATCTATAGCGTCAATAACATCTAACCAGAAGTACAAAAAGTAGGAAGGTGCAAAGTATTTACATAGTTATAGATGTGATATCTAGATAAGGAGTGAGGGGTATATACAGTATGAACATGTGCAGCAGTTACAGTAGACAGTAAGTACAGTAGTAACACAACCCCATAGTAGTAGTAAGTACAGTAGACAGTAAGTACAGGACAGTAGTATAAATATGAATACACTATAGGTGAGATATGTACGGTATGGGCAGTAGTATAAATATATATGGGTATGTGAGAGCATATATAGTGCAAGTGAGTGTATGTGCAGTAGTTGGTAAGTATAAGCCAGTGAGGCAGAGTCAGTGCCTAGTGCAAATGTGCAGTCATTGGAGAGAGGTGGGTGGGGGACGTCATCGTGGTGCAGTGTTCAGTGCGGTGACATCTGAGGGGAAGAACCTGTTCCTGAGCCTGCTGGTCCTGGCACGTAGAGACCTGTAGCGCATGCCATAGGAGAGGAGGGCAAACAGTCTGTGGTCGGGGTGAGAGGTGTCCCTGACGATGCTGCGCGCTCTCCACAGACATCGCTTGTGCTGAACAGCCTCAATGGCGGGGAGTGGGGTACTGGTGATGCATTGGGCAGTTTTCACCACCCTCTGCAGTGCTTTTCCGTTCCGAGACGGAACAGTTGCCATACCATACTGTGACGCAGTTGGTAAGGATGCTCTCGATGGTGCAGCGGTAGAAGTTCACCAGAATCTGAGGAGACAGATGGACTCCTCAGGATAAAGAGCCACTGCTGAGCCTTCTTGACCAGGTTGGAGGTGTTGAGGGTCCAAGAGAGGTCCTCGGAGATGTGGACACCCAGAAACTTGAAGTTGGTGGCACGCTCAACCTCCGTCCCGTTGACACGGATGGGGTTGTGTGTGCTGACTCTGGTCTTTCTGAAGTCCACAATGAGCTCATCCCTGTAGGCCGACTCATCGTTGTTGTTGATGAGGCCAACTACTGTTGTGTCATCTGCAAACTTGATGATGGTATTGGATCCATGTGCAGGCGTGCAGTCGTGGGTGAAGAGGGAGTAAAGGAGAGGACTCAGCACACAGCCCTGTGGGATGCTGGTGTTCAGGGTGAGGGTTGAGGAGGTATGGCTGTCTAACCTAACATACTGGGGTCTGTTGGTTAGGAAGTCTAGTATCCAGTTGCAGAGGGAGATGCTGATGCCAAGGTCAAGGAGTTTGGTGATCAGTTTGGAGGGGATGATGGTGTTGAAAGCTGAACAGCATTCTCACATAAGTGTTACTGTTGTCCAGGTGAGAGAGGGCAGAGTGTAGTGCCGTGGAGATGGCGTCCTCCGTACACCTATTCTGGTGGTAGGCAAATTGGATGGTGTCCAGTGTGGGTGATAGGCAGGTTTTGAGATGAGTCAGGACCAGCCTCTCAAAGCACTTCATGATGGTGGGGTCGAGTGCAACAGGCCGAAATTCATTTAGGCTCGTTGCAGTGGAGTGTTTAGGCACCGGCACGATGGAGGTGGTTTTGAAGCACGTGGGGACAACTGCTTGGGCCAGTGATGGATCGAAGATATCAGTCAGGACCTCAGTCAGCTGCCCAGCACAGGCCACGAGCAAGCGTCCCGGGATGCCGTCATGGCCAGCAGCCTTACGTGAATTAATCCTGCTCAGTGCAGCACACTCGTCGGTGGGGGAGAGTATGAGCGGCTGGTGGTCTGCAGGGAGCACAGCCTTGATGGCCGCCTCCTGGTTGTCCCTGTCAAAGCAAGCATATACCCGTTTCCACCTGGTATTAGCATGCGGCTCGAGTGATCGGATCACAAGCGGTCAGGACTAAGTGGAAGTGGAAACGGGGTCACGATCACTCGAGCCGCATTAGAATGTGGTCAGGGATGCATTTGGCCACATTGCACTTGCAGTGGAAACGGTCATGCGTACCGGAGAACATCGAAGCACCGCCCTAAACGGAAAATACGTCATTATTCCTTCGTCTCGCTCATTCACAAAATGCATTAGTTGGCTTTTTTCCGTTCGCATTGGGAAAAGCATGTAGAGGCGTATGCCTACCACGTTTTCAAAGTGTAGTCCGTTAAAAAATCTTTTACATAAAGAAACCGATACGGACGCTTAGGAAAAACATCATTTAAACTGTATTCACGGTGTAGTTTTTTTTATTTTTAGGGTTGCGTCTGTAACAAAATAAATCCTCTATGATAAAACTCGCGCTATAAATTAAAACACGGCACGAGCGCGTTTCTTTTCTGTCACACACACACACACACACACACATGATCACATTATTGTATAATTAATTGATTTACAAAAGACTGCATCCTGATATTGTGGCATGTGCGAATATAACGTGAGGCTTTGCACCGGCTGCAGCGCGTTATAATGGAGGATTTAACCAGATTGCTCTCAGTAAAGACATCATGCAGGTGACGTCAACCACAGCAGCTCAATTTTAAAGGACTTCCAAAGCTTCGACCGTTCCGTGATCGCTGGAAGTGTTGTGAAGAGCTGATGTGGATTTCAACGCTGGTTAAGCGGGTGCGCAATGTTTTCCCCTAAAACTACAAGGTCTTTATTTTTTATTTTTTGATGCCCCGCCATCATTTCTAAACAAAGTTACACCGTGAAATCATGAAATCCGAGCCCGAGCGGTTTATACCACGTGTAAACGGTACGCGTCTCGGCTGAACACTTGTGATCCGATCACTCGAGCCACGTGTTTATACCAGGTGGAAACGGGGGCCAATAAAAAAACCAAAACGCACCTCAACGACTTGAAAGTTAACTCGAATGTTTTTGCATTCTGAAATCCTGAAATAAACATTTTTCAGAAAATATATATTCAGGGTGCGAGCAGGTAAAACTGGTAGACCAGCTGGTCTACATGTTTCAGCTTCCTTACAACTTGCCTCAACTGATCAGTAAATGTGTGAGATTTTCTAATTGCCTTACTGTTGTGTTATTCTCTTGAAACAATGTTACATTCATTCATTCATAAACTGTTTCCATCTACCAGTTTGGCCAGCTCGGCCTGTGTTTTGGCAGCTGGTAGCTGGTCAGACCAAGCTGCATTATTTCAGCAGGAGAGGTTTGAACTCACGACCTTCTGATCCCAGAGCCCTAACAAATAGCAATGCAAACAGGGATGTCATTAATGTTATGTCCATATATATATAAAGTGGCTCTGTATATGCTTACATTCTAACAGTATTACGGAACAAGGCTTGAAGCGTTGTTTCAAATGTTTCTCTTAGCCTACCCCCATAACTTTAGCAGATAGTGCTAAATACTTCAGCATTTGGCTAGCGATTGCTTCACAGTGTTGTAGGTCTGTCGCTTATCCTACAACAAATAGCATAAAATATGTGCATCTTTAAAAAAAAAAAAAATTTCTATATCACACCATGACACTGAAAATCTTTTTGAGGAAACACAAAATAATTTAAAACAGTGGAGTTGAGAACCAGTCCTGGGGCTCCACTAAATCTCAGTGTTTTAATTATCCAAGTCATTTCTCACATAAGTGCAGTGTGTTGTATAAATCGGGCAGACCAGCATTTTCAGCATCAGTTAATGTTCAGTTGAGCGTTGTACTCGGCAAAACAAGTGAGCTTAGTGACTCTGAACGTGGCATTTTAGTTGGCGTTAGACATGCTGCTTCTGGCTTCTACCAAATGTCTGTTGTCCTTGACTTTTCACACACAACTGTTTCAAGCGTTTACCTAGAGTGACACGAAAAGCAAAAATCTACCAGTGATTGCTGATCCTGTGGACAAAAACTGCTTGTGGATCAGAGGGGTCAAAGGAGAATGGTGAGAATCGTCCAGGCAAACAAATGGGCCATTTTGGTTGCCGATGTTGTCAGTGAAGAACAAGAAAGCACATCTTCAGTGGCGAGGATAAAAATGAGGATAAACGTGTTACTTTTTTCTGCTGTCTAATGACACTTTTTTTGAATGGCCACATCAAGCAATTTATTATTCAATATAGAAAAAATGTTATGGTCTTCAAAACAAGTTTTTGGGTGACTAAAGTTACTCACTCCCCTATGCTTCTTTCTATTAAAAAATATATATTTTCATTATTATAATTATGTACCAATTAGTAGTCTACTGAACTGGAAAGTGCCAAATGAACAAAGACGTGGCCTTATAAAAATGTATTTTAAAATAACTGTGCATGAAACATGAGTTTCCGAAGTGGCTGTAGTGAAAGTGTGTGAGGGCGCATTTTTCTAAATTGAAATTAGAATCAGAATTTGGAATCAGATTTTTTATTAAAATGTTTACGGAACAGTCAACATCCTCTACAAAACAAAGTGAATTAAGTCATCATCACACAGACAGACGAATGATAGGACATTGTTTCTGTAGTGTAGTTTTAGTGTTAAAATGACCAATATGACTTCTAAAATTTATACACCATTAAAATGACAACATTAATAACTTAACTCTCTTAGTTCAAGCATATGTGTATGTGAATTTCCAAAAGGCCACTTTTTTTTTCTTCTTTTTCTTTTTTTTTTACTATACAAACACATTTCTTATCTGCCCAAATATTCAGCAGTGACTACCTAGACTCTTAGAAGAAGAAAAAAAGGTTCAATCTAGAACCCTTAAGCGTTCTTTGGCTTGTCCCTCAGGGTGGGCCCTTAAAGGTTCTATGTAGAACCCTACAACAGAGCTAAGAACCCTTAACTATCCAAAGAACTATTGGAAAAATCCCTTTTCGAAGAGTGTAGAATGTTAATATGTCTTGCTCTGATGCCTAATATGTGATATGGAGTTATGAGAGGTTGAGGTGTTGAGCTGACATTGGGTGTTTCAAACTGCTTCGTGTTCCATTACGCCATTTCAGTTCTGTTTGTCTGAAGGGGTATTTCAGATCCAGGAGGGTTTGGATCCTTTTTTGCTTTTCCTTCCTTTGCCTTGTTTTTTTTTCTAGGCCTATGGAAAAAACAACAACAACAATAACATAATTGGTAATGAAAAGGGAATGAAAATTAGAAAAGAAAAAGTAAAATTCACTATAGAGAAACATCATTCAGGTGGCAAAATCTAAAAATGTAAAGACACTCACTCCTTCTTCAATGTCAGAACAAGCACAACGGTAAGGATGATGGCTCCAATAATACCTAAAATAACTCCTAAAATGATGCCTGCAGAAAGCAAAGACAACATTAAAATGACACTGTGAATGAGCAGTCCCATCAAAGGTTGTATATATTTTTAAAATATATATTTTTTTATTAAAAAACCCCAAAAACATTGGCTTCCCACCAATTGGTGTGTCTGATTCCAGTTCCTCCTCATCGTCACCTCCATCTATTCAAAGCAGACACACATACATGCATATAGGCATAACTTTTACCTTTAAACAAATAATAAAAAATAAAATTAAAAAATCACTAATAAATATTTACCTATTATTCCAAAACATGTTTCATTGCAACGTTCGAAATCCAAGAAACGGTTTCCATTGCCCACGCAGCCAGTCCAGGAGAATGTCTTACACTTTCCATGAACAGCATCATAGTAATATCGTAGATAATGACCAAAACAGTCACCTGGAGCCTTCGTCAAGTGGCAAGCTTGAATTCCTTGGAAAAAAAGAAGGGGAAATATAATTAATCAGTGGTATGATGCTATAATTTATTTAGCCAGTAGGTGGCTCATGTCAGATCCTGACAAATTAATTTCTACCATAATGCATTTTATAATAGAGTCTCAGAAGAGCAAAGGAATAGCAGTGAAATAAAAACGTCCACCAGGCTGCTGGACTGTATTACATTGTACAAAGCTAAAGGAAACTCACTGTCTGTAGGATACAGTTCATTGGCTCTGGGGGAGCAGTTTCTCATGCAGTAAGTCTCATAATTGAAGCGGTTTTCGTTTCCATCATGTCCCTTGTAACGGAACGGATAGCACTTGTCTGCAGTCTTGTTGTAGTACAGGTAGACTTGGATGTCTGCGTCAGAGCCGGTGCCTTCATCTTTTGGCAGGTCACAGAAAGCTACAGTTTGAAAGAGAGAGCATGAAGGATTTTCTTAAAATCATGGCTCAGGTAAAAATGTCAGCAATGCACATTGAAAGAGAAATGTTTGACTAGTTTGTGGGCAGCCCACGCCTAGTTTTTATGGTGGCTGTAAATTCACTAGGCTACAGGGAACATGAAACTGGTTTTGGTTGTGTTACAGTACACTTTCATGCATGACATGTATTCAGTCAGTATTTTTCCAAACATTCCACATAGACAAGGCTTTGATTACATAATTTCCTTCTACATGAGGATTAATTATTCCACGAAAAGTATCATTATTGTAATCATGTGTCCCTCAAGAGTGAATATAAGAAGATTCTTTCATAGCATTGTGTAATTTCTGCAAGCAAACTCCATCAGACTTTAGGATGAAAAGTTTATTATTAAGCCTACCCTTACAGTAAACATTTATGAATCCTTTCTGACACTTGCCAGAAATTTCCCTTTATACTTAAGTGTGCTGTGTAGACATATTTAGTATATGTTGATATTTGTGAAAAGCAATCTGGTAAATCACTGTTGATTTTTGCTTAATATTAAACTTGATATTAAATTTGTTCTTAACTCCTTTTTCAGTTGCCCTTTATGGCCTTAAAATAATCTGACACAAACTTAAGACATCCCTTAGGCCCACTCACAGTAAAGAAGGATTATCTATGTGTCAGAATCTTGTACAGAATGGACAGCAGCATTTTGGGCGGGAATGTGACATTGTAAGTTATTCATGTAATAACCTTTGCCTTCAGTGCTGATCCAGTTTCAGTAATTTCTCTCCCTGGTTAGCATCATTTACTTATCTGATCCTTTTTAATCTCTTTATACCTTAATTAAAATGAATCTTATTCAAAGGATTCTGATATATTTAACAGCATATTAATCAAATTATATGTCTAATTGCCTTCTCTCATAAAAGTCTTGAATTGTCTCGGAATGATAAATAACTGGATAGAAAATATCTAAATGGAAAATAAACGTAATGGATCTAATAATACACCTGATGTAAAATGAAAAGAACACTTTCAGGACAAAGCCTTTCACATTAACACATCCATAGTACAAACTCAACGCAAACTAAGAATATTGTTTTAGAGTATGTTGAAGACGATGGGTCACAGAATTTACCTGGCAGTGTGGTCTGTCCCTCGATACAATAAAATACAGCAAAAATCAGCAAAAATATGCTACGGTTCCTCATGGTGGTGTGTTCTCTGGTGATGGAGCTGCAGTAAATGAGGGCTCATAAATTGCAGCGGAAGAGGGGAGGACGCTCTGAACTTTGTACTTTTTCATGATAAGAAAGCAGTCAGAAGGTTGACAAAGAGGAAGAATGATTTATTCAGTTATAAGAAATAAACTGCAGCCAAATCTATTACTTTAAACCAGTGATGTCCGATTGGATATTGTAGTCATTTTTAATTCAGGGTAATAGGCTTTTTTTCCTGACGTGTGCCTTCAATTTTCATTATCTTGACATATTTTATCATGTAATACATGACATTGCTTAACATAGTGGGTTTGTTAATGATTTGTTCAACTCCTCCTTGTCCCTACACCTGCCGGTCTGGATGTTGACAGGGTTAATGAAGCCCACACATACAACTCTGATCTTATGAAGCATATAAGGATTGCATATAAGTATTAGGATGCACTGTGAGAGCCAGGCTTGAGCATTGATTGAAAAAGCCGAACCATTAATTTATTTTTGTAATGGTTAATCTATGTGTAAAAGTGTTTGCCAAATAAAGAGCAATTTCCTGGTTTTAAAATGCTTCCTGGTCATGACTCTTCTTCGCCGACGTCACAATATTCTACATGTTTTTGAACAGATAAACAGAAAAGTTTATCTCCGCTACTCTGTCATTGGTCGGTTGGAGCCACATTTCTCTCTCAAGTCAGCGCAGTTGAGCTGGGTTTTTTTTTTTTTTTTTTTTTGAATTTGTGTTTAGGGACTTAGATTAACTTGCAACTTAACCGCTAACTACATTTTTAAAGTTTGAAACCATTCAGGTTTAAACCGTAACATGGGACACATTTGAGACGAGTCATACAAGTGTTCCAGTTTATTCGAGCTCTAAGTAAAATTCAGCCTCGAATCGAGCTTTCAAACAAATATTTAGACGATATGATTCTGTATAAGGGTGATTCTTCAATTAGGGGCATTTTTGACTACTTGAAATTTTGAAAAATGAAATTTCTTAAAACTTTATTTTGTCTGGAATGAAGAACAGATCATGGCATTGGTGAACCTACAACAGCACTTTGATATTTTAAGGCTTTTTGAGAGTTGTCACAGCATAATTTTCATTACCACCACAACATTCTGTGTGTGTCTGTGGCGGGTCTGTGGTCTGTGTTGGTCTTTGGGGGGTTCTTGGGGGGGTCTGTGGAGTTCTGCGTGGGTCTGTGGCGGTCTGTATAGGTCTGTGGAGGTCTGTTGGGGTCTTTCCAGGGTCTCTGGAGGTCTGTGTGGGTCTTTTTAGGGTTTGAGGGGGTTTGTAAGCATCTGTAGGGGTCTGTCGAGTTCTGTGTGGGTCTGTGGAGGTTTGTGTGTGTCTTTGTGGGGGGTCTGTAAGGGTCGGTGGAGATCTGTTGGGATCTGTCCTGGGTCTCTGTGAGTCACGGGAGGTCTGTGTGGGTCTTTTTGGGGTTTGTGGGGGGCCTGTTGGAATCTATAGGGGTCTCTAGGGGTCTGTGGGGGTCTTTGGTAGGTCTGTGGGTGGTGTGTAAGTGACTGTGGGCGTCTGTGGAGTTCTGTGTGGGTCTGGTGGTCTGTGGAGGATCTATGGAGGTCTGTGTGGGCCTATGGAGGTCTGTATGGGTCTGTGCAGGTCTGTGGAGGTCTGTGTGGGTCTTTGTGAGGGGTCGGTAAGGGTCGGTGGAGGTCTGTTGGGGTCTTTCCGGGGTCTCTGGAGGTCTGTGTGGGTCTTTTTAGGGTTTGAGGGGGTCTGTAAGCATCTGTAGGGGTCTGTGGAGTTCTGTGTGGGTCTGTGGAGGTTTGTGTAGGTCTTTGTGGGGTCTGTAAGGGTCGGTGGAGGTCTGTTGGGATCTGTCCTGGGTCTCTGTGGATCTCTGGAGGTCTGTGTGGGTCTTTTTGGGGTTTGTGGGGGGGCTGTTGGAGTCTAAGGGGGTCTCTAGGGGTCTTTGGTAGGTCTGTGGGTGGTGTGTAAGTGACTGTGAAGGTCTGTGTGGGTCTGTGGAGATTCTGAAGAGGTGTTTCTGTTGATTCTTTGATTAACTCTCCACTGTTGTTTCTTCTGTCTTCTTTGCTTTGATAATTGTGAGATGGTTTTTAGTTTTCCAGTCATCTTTTTTTTCTATATTTCTCTCTTTCTCTGTCAAGGTACTGTCTATATTTCACAGGGTCTTCTTTGACTGTGTCTCTGTATTTTTGTGACCGTTGTGTTGATGTTGGGGCCATGTTGACAACTTGGTTCTTAGTTCTTGTGAGAAAAGACAAAGCATGAGTATTCATGAATTTAATACTTATTATTACATTTTTACAAAGGCAAAGTTACAAAAGCCCAAAATAGTGAAATTCTGGCACATTCAACTTTTTAACACACTGAAAAAAAAATATGATCATATTGTTTATGAAGCACATTGAAAAAAGTTTAGAGCTTCTATTACCTAACTTTCAAAAATACAATAATTGTTTTTCTAAAAAATTTTTTTTTTTTCTTAAAAACCTGCCCAGGGGACAGAAAAGTAGCTTTGATGGATGATGTTGGCAGATTTAATTATTTCATGGCATGCACCAAGGCCTCAGCTTGAAATAAAAATAATCAGTAAAAAAAAAAAAAAAAAATTAAACGTTGAAATAAACAACTAAATATATTCCCTTTCATTATTTACGTTTGCATTTGAACATGTCAATTGATCACTTACCCATTAAAACAATTATTTCACGTTTTAATTCATTATGCATATCATTTATTCATTTCATATATGCACCGTCCGCCCTCCATACCGCATTTACCTGAATTCACGCCTATTCCATGCAGGCCGGCCAGTCTGTAGTGCCGCCTCGCTGTCGCCCCCTGCTGGCTGCAGCAGTCGCGCGCTCCAAACTTCCAACTCGTTCTTCTCTCACCACACTAATGATTTTCTCGTAAGGAGACGCGACGTGACCGGATCAAATTCAGAGGTTAAAAAAAAAAAAAAAACCCAATTCGCTTTTCTGACATAATGGTTTGTTTTTTGCGTCGGTGGTTGTTTGTCTGTCTGAACCTAATTAGCTGTGTATGACGTCACACGCGCTCCCCAAAGCCGGCTGAAGTGACGCGGTCTGTTCCGACAGCGCGGTGACGTCATGGTTGGCCAGCATGAAGTGCACCGCTTAGTATAAAAGGCGGCTCTGGGTACCTGCGTTATGATTCTCCTCCTGAGACAGCTGACAGAGGACAAGGGGAGAAGATTTACGTCGCTATCATGCCATTTCATCTGCTAATAATAACCCTATTGGCTTTTCCACTGTCCTCCAGTGGTAAGATTTTAAAGAAATCTCTCACAAGGTTGGGATTTTGAGTTTTTTGCCTGCTTTTTGCTGCTTGAGAGTTTGGACTGATCTGATGCTGTTTTCAACCTAGACTACACGCTGCTTTTCTTTCGTCTGCGCGTTGACATTGACTACTTGTGCATGCATTCGTTTCAAGCTGCATTCTGTGTAAAAACACACGGTTGAAGTGAATTTAGATGATTCAGTGTTGGTGTGTCACCTTCCTCAAGATCTCATCTTCGGTTCTCACAGTGTGCTGGTGTAGAGGCAGTAACCATAGAAACAAGGGTGTGAGAACAGCATGAAATTTAGACTTTTGCACGAACAGACTGCATTTCTGCAGGTGAGATGGGCCAAAATGTCAAACCTTTTGAAAGCAGTTTGCATTAAACGATGGCCTGGAGTATAGCAGAATATAAATATTGTATTTCAACTACAAAGACATTTTATGATCTTCCCAAGAGTGAGGTAAAAGCAGTTGAAACAGCTGCAGACTAAAAAGGCAAGACAAAGAGTAGGAGAGCTTTATGAACGGAAAGGTGTGTGGGTTAAATTGGTAAGATGGGTTGTTTTTTTGTTGTTTTTTTAGCACTCCCTGTTCTTAGGATTGTTGGTCAGGAAGCTTGTATTAGAAACATAATCGGATCTGTTACAATTAAGAACTTTGTTCTGCACGGCACGTTAAAAAAAAAACTCTTTCATGCATGTCGATCATTGTTATCTAGTGGAAGTTGTGACCAGTCTGTCGAACTCTTCCCCACATGTTTATAAGTAGCCTATTATCTCAGACAGTTTTATATGCATTCAAACTTTTTTTTTTTAAACTTTGAGGTAGATGTGAATACTTTTATTTATTTGAAACTTTATTTATTACTTTACCTTTATTATTACACCGTTATGACGTGTTGACAGTTTAGGTCCCTCAGGAGAGATGCCTTAGTGTACATCTCAGCCCTCAGATTAAGCATTCTCCATCTCCATGGATCTCTCTGTGGAAAAGAATGAGTGTCAGACACTTAGCTGGAAAGCAGGATTGACTGAAACGTTTGCCACTTATTAGATGAGCATGCTGCAACCAGAGACAGTGGCACAGGAATGCATTATTTCCACTGATTTAGGACTCTTGTGTGTGCGTCACCCCAGTAGATTAGGGAGCTGGGACTCAGAAATAATGAGGAGCCTTTTTAAAGAATGTAATAGCTCTTTTCAAGTTCAAATGTTTTATTAACGGTGTGTCTCTCTCTCTCTCTTTCAGGTGGAAAATGGACATATGATGGTAAGTGCAATTCGATTTGGTTAAAGTAATACCAGAGACAGTGTTATGCTTAGCCCTATAAAGACCAGATATAGTGGGCTCTTCCATGGGAAAGGTCACTTGGTTAGTGATAGAAGATGCAGAATATAAAGTTGAAGAGTAAGAAACCATCTGCTGAATTCCCTCTCATTTCATCCACTGACTTCAGAGATTGCTGACTGACATTGAGCATCTATTACTTAAAAAGTACAATTGATATTGTGCTATGTTTTTTTTATAATCTATAGAAAACTATTGCAATGTAACTACAATGCACCATATGTCATGTTTTTGTTCATGCCACAAATGAAGATTTTATTTTCTGTACTTTCTGTTCTGGTCAACATTGTACAACTAGTCAAGCAAATGCAGTCCTGGTCATTGCCCCTGCGTGTCACGGCTATTATTGGAAAGACTGCTATCTCTAGTACTGCTAATCTGTCATGCCAGTGCAGACACATACTGTCACTGGGGTGGTACCCTTAAGGGAACATCTTTTGTACCTTTAGTATGTATCTTTTACCTAGAAATGTGAATATAGTGTACCTTAATTAAAGATACATAATTAGACATTAAGGACCACTGTTGTACCTTTAATTCACTTCTTAACTTTAAAGGTACACTACATGCACCTTTCCAGGTAAAAGATACACACTTAAGCTACGAAAGATGTTCCCTTAAGGGGACCATCCCATTGACAAGAAAAGGTACAGTTTAGGTCCTTCTTTCTGAGAGTCTATAGTGTTCTCGTAGAACAAGTGGCTCTTGGAAGAGGGGACCCTCATGTCACAGGGTTTGATCTTTTTCTGACCCACTCTGCCCCCAAGACATGAGCACTATCCCCGTCATCTCATAGTTATGTCATTTCTAAGCCTCCTACAAGCCTTCGGTTTCTACTTGCTGCCCTGCCGTGCTATGTAGTGCTTTTTTTCAACGATTTGGCTTTTGCTGAGCCCTTGTTTATAAAGCTGAGCCTGCAGGGAAAATGTTTCACCTTTGCTCAGTTAATGTGCTCCTAAATAAAGGTAGTTATGTTGTTCTGCTCTTAAGCATAGTTATTGCTCATTCGAGGTCTATTTTTCAGAACCGGTAAATAAGTTGGGTTGATATTGGTGCAGTGGTTACCATAGTTAGCTTTGTTTGAGACAATTTTTCATAACACTCCAGGATCCATACTGAGCTGTTGTCACACGCACGCCGGCTCGTGATGCGGTGCGCGTGACCAAGCGTGGCGGTTGCTACGGCGACGGTTTCCCTGTCTCGTGATGTGATTGTCCCCACCTGCGTGTCGTTTGTCTGTCATTAGCAGTGTTTAAGAAGCCCTCCTGTTTCCGTCCAGTTTGTGCCTGATTGTTGTATGTTCTGTGTTTGTGTACTGCCGGTTTTTGTTGGTTTGATTAAATGTTGTTAGTTTGCAATGGCTTGCGCCTGTGTCCTCCGTTCCGTCTCTGAGCCGTGACCGAATCAGGCACCCAAACATGGACACAGCAAGCCGCCCTGTGAAGGCAGAAGGCCTGGAGAAGTTGCTGCAGATGATCCTCGCGCCGGGGCAATGCCTCTCCTGATGGGAGGAGAAGAGCCTAGCCGTGATCTGCCAGGAGGATGAGGAGCAGCGGGCCTGGCTCGACGTTCCGCGCGCCGCCAGGGCGCCACGAGCCGTGTCGTGGCAGCTCTTCCCTCTAGCTGTGCCTCCAAACCAGCAGTCACCGCCTGCCGCCGCCCCGATAGTGGCTCCGCGCAGATCCTGCCGCCAGTGGAAACCCAACCCCTGAGACCCCCCCGGTCGTGCATCCTCGGCGGTACCCTCGGAGCCAGCCACAGAAGCTGCTAGGCTCCAACCCAGCCCGGATCACTAACCTCCCAGGAGCGGAGTGGGAAGGTCCGCTGGAATCTTCTGTGGACGACCGCTGTGGCCATCCCTGATGCCGCAGAAGGCGTAACCCAGTCCCCTGACACCGCGGGACACGTGGAGGGGCTCCCCGACGCTTCAGGAGGCATGGCCAAATTCCCCGATGCCGCAGGAGGCGTGGCCATATTCCCTGACACTGCGGAAGGCGGCCCCCGGGTGTCCGATGCCACGATGTGGCTTGCGGAGCTCCTCCAGAGGCTCACCATCTCAGGGCCAGTGGGGATTTCGCACCCCCCCCGACACGGCTGTTGACATCATCGCTCCGCCCCCAGGCTTCGGGGACGGCGATGGTCCTCTGACCCCCGATCATGGGGAGGACGTCATGGCTCCACCCCCACGCTGCTGTGCACATGGCCAAGTGTGGCGGTTGCTACGGCAATTTGCGCTACGCACTCTTTGTTGATTGTTTTGTGTTTCCCTGTCTCGTGATGTGATTGTCCCCACCTAAGTGTCATTTGTCTGTCATTAGCAGTGTTTAAGAAGCCCTCCTGTTTCTGTCCAGTTTGTGCCTGATTGTTGCATGTTCCGTGTTTGTGCACTGCTGGTTTTTGTTGGTTTGATTAAATGTTGTTAGTTTGCAATGGTTTGCTCCTGTGTCCTCCGTCCCATCTCTGAACCGTGACACTATGAAAGCCCTTAACCTATAAAAATCATATAGGTGGCAAAATGAAACTCACTTTACTTAAGGGCCAATGAAAATATACTTAACTCTGTCATTATAGTCTCATGGCATTGGTTTAGGGATTCATAAGAATCTTGAAACTCACTTAACCCATTTAAGCCCACTAGCAACTTTACTTGCCATAGGCAGTCCGTAGGAGATGCAGGTCTGTAGTATCCAGGTAAGGTTATCCATTTAAGTAGGAAGTCCTAGGCATAAACTATTTTTGAGAAGTGCAAGTCTTTAGGATATCCATATGAATAG
>JAOUQW010057995.1:0-14755 GCA_028565825.1 Olivaichthys viedmensis
TTTTGGATTTGTTGAACACTTTTCTTGGTCACTGCATAATTCCAGATGTGTTATTTCATAGTGTTCATGTCTTCATTGTTATTCTACACTAGTACAAATGAAGAAAACCCTTCTATGAGCCAAACTTTTCACTGGTAGTGTATGTCTATCTGCAATACAAGGCTAGTGGTTGATTCTAAAGTTTGTTTGGAATGTTGGTATTTATGTACTTATGTATTTGCTTAGATAAGGAGATTTTTAATACCATCACAAACTTTTGATAACTGCTCATCAATTAGACATTGTGTGGAGTTTTGGGAGTTTTTGGGCTTCTGAGGAAAATTACAGCCTTCAACTCAGTGGACTACTAACCAAGCCTCAATGATGGGATTAATTTCCAACAAATTGGACACAGTGTTCTGCTGGGGAACCATCTTCAAACTTGGTAAGAGTTATCTAATTACGTTAGACAGAGGAACAGTGGTTATTATACCAAACACTGATCAGAAGGTGCAGGGTATCTCTCCTTAGATTAATTTATCTGCCCCCCTCTTACCAGAGGGATGTTAAATAGTGGCTCCCGAACAGGGGCCCTGCTTTGGAGTTTGTAATAATTGCAAGATTTTACCTTCTAAACTGTTTTTAAACACGCATACTTTAAATGGCCACTGATACTCGGCTGGAGACAGAGGATGTGTCCTCTCTTTCTCTGGACCTCACAGCAGGTCAGTTCTAGACAAGAAGATCAGAGGATCACATTCCCAACACATCAAGTCAGTTGTATCCTGATTCAGACGAGGAGGAGAACTAATCAGAGAATGGATAAGTATTTAATAATCAGCAGTAAGAGCCTTTACCTCTACCACCACCTCCTCCTCCTGAGGAAGTTCCATCACCCTGCCTAGAGGAAAGAGTTTTACAACTGAAGGACAGGATGATCAAACTGGAGGAAAATATACCAGGTACAGTGGAAGCTCTTTGTTCTGTCATTGCCACAGACATCAACAAATGGGGAAACCAGCTACAAGCACTACAAAAAAAAGCCTGGAACAAACCATGAAAGCCCTCGAGTCTCGAGTAGGATATCCCTTCGAGAGACGGCTTGAAAGATTCTGAAAGGAAATCGATTTGGTGGTGTAAGAATTATCATGTTCTTTTGTTGACTGTCTAAAAAGGAGGAATGTCTAGCTAGAAAAGAAGTTCCAAAACCAAGTCCTTCTAGCATCCACCCCTCCTTCCAGAGGCACTGAAAAAGTTGTAGAGACAAGAATGCAACTGTTATGACCCCACACCCCCAGACATTAAACAAACTCCAAAAAGTATGACTCGTCGTCTACCTAGCCACTATAGCTAACCAGAGTATCTCTAAGGGTACCAGGCCGAAGCCCCACTTTCCCTGTGTGTGGGTCAATCGACGTGGTAGTGAGACCTAAATTAAAGTGTGTGGTGCATACCTATACTAAATGGCTGGAACTCACCTAAGAAGCACTCAGTACCGCTTCCTCTCGGTGGTTCACGGCCAGCCCAACGATGTGGCCTCCACGGCTTTTGACCAGCGCAAGCAGTAATGTCCAGCGTCGTTCAGTTTTAATAAAAGGGGAGATCTCAACAGGAAAAGAAACAAAGGGGAAACCGTGAACACACCGCCATGTTACCAGAGGATAGCCGCCTTACCACTTCTTCAGGAGCAGCTTTATAGCACTTTGCTGCAACCAGGGCCCCCTGGTGGTTCCAGCCTGAAAATCAGTTTCTGACCCGAACTCCTACCTGTTTCCTAACAGCAACAGACTGACCACCCTGTGGATAGCTCTTTCATTTTGCACCTCCTATTAAGGTGGATTTTACAAAATGGGGATGAATTGGATTTAGTTGCTTTTATTGAAAAGTGTGACTTTTCTAGCCATCCGTCTTCTGAGCGACACTGAAATAGTTGCGTCCCTTTCCTCAGTTCTCTGGGGTACTGCCAAAGATTGGTGGAGAACTGAATGAAAATCTGTCAAAACCTGGTATGTGTTTTGACCTGCTAAATGTTTGGCTGAGGATTATGAGGCTGAGACTGAAGGAAGACTGCGAGAAAGAAAGCAAGGAATCAATGAAAGCATTCGGGACTTTGCTTTTCAGTACACGGAATTGTGTCATTGTGCCTTACAAGCCTCTGCCTCTAAGGAACTCTAAGGGTCTAGTGGCAGTGTTGTCGCAAGAAACCGATGGAATAGAACACTTAATAGCGTATGCTTCAAGACTCCTGACAGGGGCTAAGTGCAAATACTCCACATCTAAAAAAGAATTCTTGGCTGTGGTGTGGCTTGTCGACAAATGGCGGGTTTATTTGGAGATATGCCATTTTGATGGGTACACTGACCATGCTGCCCTTTGCATTGGTGTTTAACCACCCAAAGCTATCCTCAGGGTTGATTTAGGTAGGCCATTTGCTTGCAAGGATTTGATTTTAAGGTGCATCACAGGAAAGGAAAATGCAACGTGGTGCCTGAGACGCGCTCACACATTCCCGATTGAACCATCTGAAGAGTTCCTGGCCTTTTCTCAAACCACAGACACATACCAAGTGTCACTCCCATTCGACTGGTCAGATATCAAGAGTGCCCAAGAAGCACACTTCACTCTGGAACCACTAAAAAAAGAGGCCAAGAGTCAAGAAAAAGACAAGATCGAATCAACTTTTCTGTTCAGTCCCGAATAAACAACATAGACATACTTGAAAGTAGTAATTCCATCTTCTTACTGACGAGCCTTGTTGCATTATGCCCATGACAGTCTCTTCAGTGGCTTACTACGGCTGCTGGACATGATATACCGTCCAACGTAAGGAAGAATGTGTGGGACTACTGTAAGGCATGTGAAGTATGCGAGAAATACGAACCCAGAATCAGAAATCTATCAGGTCTACTGCAATCCTCTCCAGTTGTAGAACCAGGCTACATGTTGGGCATCGACCTGATGGGCCTTTACCCAAGAGTCCTCGACAAAATGAACATCTTGTTGTTGTTGTCTACTGTAGTAAATGGGTCGAGCTCTTCCTACTGTGAACAGCCAAACCCCCACAGATAACCAGTATCCTTTACCAGGAAGATCTTTACTCGTCCCTGCGTTCCTTATCTCAGACCGGGGAACACAGTTTACAACACATCTCCTGCACACAGTCTGCAGACAGTCGGGTGTAGTGCAGAAACTTAGCACCACATACCATCTGCAAACCAACCTAACGGAACTGATCAACTGGTCACTCCAAACCATGATGGCTTCCTTCATCAGGAAAAACATCGATTATGGTATTAATGGCTACCAGAATTCAGATTTACTGAAGATAAGGAAGATCAAAGGTCTTGTGGAATGGTTCCTTGGCCAGCCTCCACATCCGGACCATGATGATGACCAGGTGATTCAGAGACAGAATGATGTCATACATCAGGATGTATTCAAACTGAGCACAATGTTGGGATGAGAATTATTCAGACCTCACCGTGTTTGTCATATTAAAGGTAATACAGGAACCATCCACATACATGGAGGCCTATTTGTGTCACTCAATAACTATTTCATTAATTCATCTATAAATCAGCAGCACCAGAATAATTAAGAAATAATTCAGAATGATCACAACCAGACTTAACAATATATCTTAATTATAGACGGATTATAATTTAAAAAATAATATTATCTTAATTTATCTGCCTGTGTATCGATGTGTCTATGATTTCAGAAAAATGTAAAACAATCCCACAGCACTGAGTAAAGACACGACAGAATAAAAGTCCAGGAAGTTGTCTTTTATTTCTGAACAAATGTGTTTCATTTTTTGGTTATAATGACACTGTAATGTTCAGGTGATTAGTGAGCAGTGAATCTGCAGTATTAAAGCAGTATGAAGATTAGCATGTTGCGTGTTTAGCACGTTGCGTGTTTAGCATGTTGCGTGTTTAGCCGGGTGACGGAAGCAGAAGTGTGTATTTCAGTGTGAGTTTAATCTCCCATCATCCTCCCTGCGGCGTTGTGACAGTTATCGAAGATCAGCTTGTAATCCGTTCCTCCGGCTTTCACAAAATCTGACACCTTTTTACTGCCGCCAAAATTTTTAGTCTCCCTGACCTGTGAAAAAAAGTGCATATAATAATGTGCTTCTGACAAATGAATAAATCAATAATTTTTATATAAATATGTCTGTGCTGAAGCTCTTACCCTCCACTTCCTGCTCATGTGGCGTGCGTCCACCACTACCGTCTGTGATGAAATCCCGAAACCGTCTCCTTTATGCACCAACCACTGAGTGTTGTCTGCCAGAGTCACTCTGAAAATCATTGTATACAATCATTTAACAATCATTCATCCTTTATATATTTTATACAAGTGCAGCACTGACATTGATCTATATATATTTATTCTTATTTATTCTTAAAAATCATTGAATACATCTTTCATAAACACATAATCAAAAACTAGTATAAATTTTAAATAATAATTATATTAATTATATTAATTAATATTAATTAATATTAATAAATATTAATTATGAAATCATTGCATCTATATTTGTTACATGATAAATATTAACTAAATTATACATGAATAAGTAAAGAAATAATCCATTACAAAGCATAAATGATTCAATAATGATTAAATTAATTCAGTTATTAATTACCTATTTAAATACAGATATTTTAAAATAATAAACAATTAAAAATAGATTATTGACTAAAAAAAATATTAAATGAACTATTACAAAAAAAGATTACTAAAATAAACAATTTAAAAAATACATTATAGATACGTAATTTAATAATAATTTATGTATCTCTAAGCATATTTAATTTAAATAATAAATATTATGTTTACCTGGCTTGAGTCATGTATTTATTTATTTATTTAATGTTTATTTACCTGACTCCTGAGTGGCTGAGTATACCTGCTTGAAAGTTCAGCCCCTCGAGTGGGCGTGTCATTCGATCAGCCTTATAAACTTTAGAGTTATAGAGTTTCGTCAGGTCCGACGCCTTCGACAGGTCATAATTATACGAGTTTCCTTTACCTGAAGATTAAACACATTTACAATATAGAGAAAAGAAATCATCTGTATTACTTACTGAACTGTTTAATAAGTAAAATATGGGGGTTAATATTTACTGAACTGTTTAACCAGTACACACTTTGAAATATACTCATAATATACTTATTATATTCACTTCAGTGTATAAAAAATGCACATTCTGTAGTTATAATAATTATTACACTGAATATTACTGTAACGTGTGTATCACGGGAGAAGAGGCAGGACGCAAGTGCGTATATTCAGTGTGTTTATTGATATTAGGGGTAATCCATAAATCATCCTCATAATCCATAGCATGAGTCAGGTAACAGGCAGACAGGCGTAGAAAAGGCAAATCCATGTTCGTAGTCAGGGCACAGGCGTGGGTCAAATGGATAATTGATATCAATTACTGCATGACCAATAGGAAACCAGAGGGGGCGTGAACAGAACCATAACAAGACATGGGAATAAAACAAAACAAAAACACACGATATACACAGACGCACGGAAGTGCGCGGATCGCCGGGAACTGCGGCGCGCACTATAAGCGGGAGTCCGTGGCGGGGGATATCGTGACACATACACACTGTAATTTCAGAAAGAGTATTTGTGCATTAATCTTGGGTAATATTTATACAAATATGTTAACCCCATCCTGAAGAAATAGAGGTTCGGTCAGTGCGGGGAAAGCGGGAAGGAGCTTCGTTTAGTTATGGTCCTTTTTGGCTAGGTCCATGGATTTCCCGCAGAATCAAGCTACTTTAAAAGTGCTGTCGTGGGCTAATTTTGTTGTCCGGGGTTTGGGGGTTCTGCATACATCAGATTAATTATATTTATGTATTAAAATGCACTATTGATTATTTGAGATGGTATACTCTCATCATCATTAGCTCTGAACGTTACTGTATGATGTGCATCAGTGAATTAATTCACTCATTCTCATAGCTTTTTTTTATTTATGAAAATAAATAAATACGAGAGCATTTGAGAAACTGTGTATTTTTACTAGCCTACTGTTTCATTAAAATGTGTTGTATGATGTTACTTTTAAATATTACTTTACTGTAGCGTTGCTGTGCTTGCGTGGTGTGCATTGGCATACCCATGAGCCCCACGGCTGCCTGTTATTTGTCCTGCTCTGTTAGAATGAGTGTTCGGTGAAAAGGGGGGAATTGTGGGATTTGTTGTCCTAACTAGCATGGGGCAAGTGGGATGAAGATAGAAGGAAAGGTGACAATGCTCCACGGGACCTGGAGCTTTACACCTGCCCAGCTCTTCCCGATTGGGCTTGCCAGCCACGACAGTGGCCAGTCACAGAAGAGGCAAGGGGAAGTGCTCCGCGGAGCTGACAGCAGGCGGCGACCCAGCCCAGTGGCAAGCACTCGGGCGCTGGTCAGGAGAATGACTGCGAGCCATGCTTGGAAGGAGGGAACAAAGCATCACGTTACCACCACGGCAGCCAGCAGCTGGGATCATATGCCTGCCCCGGTACAATGGCAAAGGCCCCTGGGAACTCTATGAGGCACAACTGAATGTAATGGAGAGATAAACAGCTCAGTGAAACAGCTCAGCTTGGTGTTTGAAGGAAACCCCTGCTTTTCCTCAACGCACTGTCTCCAGAAAACCTGCAGCACCACGTCAGCCTCGCAGTGCCAGTGTCACTCGAGCAAGCCGTCACTGAGGCAGAGAGAGCTGAGGTGATCCTATGCCATCTACCCCTTTCGCGCTGGTGGCTGCCCTGCTGTGTTGTGGAGGACGGTGGTGACACAAGTGAAGAGGTTGAGTCTGGTCGGTTGGTCTGTTGGCATTGCCTCCAGAGAGTAAGGCGGTAAGGCGCTTCGTCGCAACCGCCGGCTGCCACCATGCTATAGAGACATTGTTTTGGACTTAGACTGTGTAATGGTTTGTGTTGTGGTGTGCAGTGTTTGGGTCGCCAGGACGGCTGACTGGGAGGGCTGTGTAGTGGCTTTGGGCCCCCACGGCCACCTGTTATTTGTAGATCAATTCAATGTTCTGTTGGAACGATTGTTCGGTGCAAAGGGGGGAATTGTGGGATTTGTTGTTCGTCCTGGCCTGTATTGAGCCAGCACGTTATATGTGTCCACCATTTGCAGAAGTCCGGTGGGCTTTGTTAACCCCTGCCGGCTTTCCCCATGCTGGTCAGTATTTGCTAAATAAAGAAAATAAATTTTTCTGGTTTTAAAAAGCTTCCTGCTCACGCCTCTTTTTCGCTGACGTCATAATACATTTAACAAAGATAGTGTTTTTGGACTTTAAAAACAGTGTATAGTGCATACATAGTGAAGGGGCAGATTCTGTTATTGAGCTCGTTTTTGGGATGGTTTAATTGACAATTGGGCTGCTTGTCACGCAGACTTGGTAACAACTGATTACATCGCCAGTGTAGCCTGTTAAAAGACCTCTGTATTCCCCGTTTTTGCCAACAAATGCTTAAAAGTACATGTAGAGAACTGTAAATGTTAACTCTAGCGAGGAAAATGTACAGTAGTGCCTACGTAATGTTTGTGTAAGACGAGTTTGTGTTAAATTGATTCGCTGAACTTGGGAAAACAATGCATATGTATGTGTTTAGTTACATCACCAGTGTAGCCTGGTAAAAGCCCCCGTTTTTTCACAACACCATGTACTCAACCCTCAACACAATCAATGGTGCTACTTTATTCATGTGTGTTACAAATCTAAGCACAATAACGCAAGTGGGTTGAATTAACCCAACATGTACAAACCTACCAAGTTGACGAATTATCACAGCAGGATACGCTCGCTAGGTTAGCTTTCACTTATTAGTTTACTTTCATTCACTCGGCCACTCAGACCCATACACACCATTCAAGCGGGAGTGCATAGTTCTGATTAATGCTGTGTGGGTAAGAGGAGCAATTAGCTTGTGACCGTTGAGGGGGGGCATTCTAAGAGTTATTAACAGTCTAAATATTAATAGTTATACTGTGATATTAACCGTATTCCTAGGTCAGCTGTTTCATATAATGGGTTTGTATGAGAAAAAGCTTAACATGAAATTCTGTGCTTTGTGTGTAGGTTATGGGATCATTCTTTTGATAGTAGACATTAGTTATGATCAATAAAGTGTGTTTTAACACATTAAGCCACATTAAACTGATTCATTCTAATTTCCATGGAGAAGAAAACACTTAACGTTAAAATTATTGTGTTCTCTTTTGATTACTGTTTTGTCCTTTTGGCAGTCTTTATAACAAGGTAAGTGTGTGAGAGATTTGGTGTTTCTCATTCTTTTGGTACATTGAGCCACGTTAAGCATTTTTACGTTAAGAGCTTTAAGTCCCATTGAGGGTGAAGCTTGCTTTAGCTAAGATTAGTTCTTCATACTTTACATAGAAAGGGGAGAGATTTTAGTTGAGTAAATTTAGACACAGGAATGACATAAATTAATCATACTTTGTACAAGCATATTGTATAACCCCAAGATCAATATTAACCTAATTACAAAGCAATTACAGATTTAAGTTCCCTGGGGCTTTAAGACTCTGGGTTTTCCCGGACAGTCAGGATAGTAAGTTCAATTCAATTCAATTTTATTTTTATTTTATTTGTAAGTATATCTCATACCTACTATTCTGACCCTCTAACTTAACCCAGAGTCTCCATTCCAGCGGATTTGCCTACCTCACTTGCAACTGCCCTCTGTAAGAGAGCTGGGACCAGGCCAGCCTGGAGGTGGCTAAAGCTAACACAGCTCTGCAACAGTGGACACATACACATATCCCCTCTCTATGCCTGTCATAGGTCTCAGGGTAGTGGAAACCCCCTGCCTGGTTACTGCACTCTGAATTTATGGTGAGTGGTTTTATTTTTGGTATGGCCGAAGGACTGGTCACTGTGCCCTGTAGCTCACTCTGCTACTCTTCACCTAGAGCACTAGGAGCTGGATCCTACAGACAACCCTGCTAAACTGCTAAACTCACACAGGTAAACATGATTAACTATGAATTTCTGCTCTTGGCAACAACCGGTAATTATTTAATAAACATTCATTGAAAGGAATGTCTGGCACTTTTCCACTAATTATATTTCCTTAAAATAGATCTAAAAAAAAGTCCAGTCTGTGTTTTCTGAAATGAAGTATTAAACAGAATAGTCTGGATATAAGTAGTCTTTACCTAAAATGTTTAATTCAGATAAAAAAGATTTATAAAAAGAGATTTATACCTTTATACATTAAAAAATGTATACATAATACCTTCTGTGTGAGTGTGTTTAGTGAGTGATTTCTGTGGTTTCTCTGTTCTCACAGAAATGTCGCTTTTTTCCTCTTGCCTTACTTTATCTGATCTTATTTTATCTTATGCTTTGAAACAGTTGCATTTGTAAAGTTCAATGCAGGGTTTTATTATTATTAATATGCTTTAGTTAATATTACTCTTACTTTCCATCCCATCTTAAAAAAGTATGTCATGTATCTAAACCAAGCACAGCTTAAAATGAAGCCACAGGTTTCTAATGTCTCCTTATGAATTTCTTATCCTTCAGCAGTTCTCAGATGCTCAAGTGCTGCTCAAAACCTGTTTTTATCCACCAGCTGTGATATCCTCTACTTATCTCAGAATAATATAATGTTACTTTAGAAAAGACAATAGTTAATTCTGTCAAGGTAAAATGTTTTACTTTACTAATTTTAACAAGTAATGAAAATCTCATATCTCATAAAGTATCTCATAAAAAATAACAAAAATAAAATGGAGACAGTGCTATTCCTTCGATTGTTTTACTTATATTTTACTATAATATAGTATAATAATTTGGAAACGTGGTAATATTTAGGTAGAAACTGAAAATGCAAGACTTAAATAGTTTGAAATGTAGTTATAATTCTGCATAAAATACTATTATGTCACACGCACGGCTGAGCGCAGGACATAGCGTGGCGGTCGCCATGGCGACGGCCGCCACGTGCGACGGCCACGCGCCCTGTTTATGTTTTGTTCCCTCGTCTGTGTCACGTGAGTCATGTTAACTGTTTCCCGCTGTTCCTTGTTTGTCCTTAATTTCTAAGTGTTTAAATACCCGCCTGTGTCCGTCCTGTATTGTCTCCGTTTGTTTGTGTTCGTGCATTTAAACACGCCTGTCACGGCGAACCTGTGTTGTAAGTGGAAACTAGTGATTGTAGAGTTCGAATAAATATGTTTGTCGAGAAAAACGGCTTTGCGCATGTGTCCGCACCCCGGACTTCGATCGTGACATTATGCTTTTACAAAAATTAATAAATCAAACATATAAATTATGAAAAAGAAAAGTGCTTCGGAGGTCTTAATGGTCCTACAAGCCTGAAAAGGGGAGATATTTTGAAATAATTATAAAGGAGGATTTAGCACAAATGTCTAAAACTTGGTAGATGTTAGGCTTGGTAGATGTTGGAGCATGATAAATACACTGATTCTCAATGTTTTCTTTAGTATAAATTCAATCAATTTTACAATATGCACAGCATACTGTATTTCCCTAATACAGTTTCCTAATTATATGAATTACAGATTATTTTCAAATGTTATAATACTTAAATCTAAATGAAAATAAACCAAGTGCATCCCAGGACACTGATAACTTTATTTAGCATTAATTTTTGTTATTTTCTTCACAAGTATAATCATTTTACCAGATGGGGGCTAAAAGAACCATGCACAATATCACTTTGTCTTTGCAGGGTATCCTGCTTGTTGCATTGAATTTGGCACGTCACAGTGAGTTTTAAATGCAGTCATATAATTTCTTACAACTGTCTTTACTATCTCCTCAGTAAAATTCAGATTCCAAATGTTAGGGATATTAGACCAAACACATTTTTAGGTTATGGGTAAACTCTCAATCTATATACAATCTAGTCTAAATATACTACATGTCTACTTTAGCGTGTTTATTTGTGTTTGTTGTAGGAGTTGGAATGCTGTGGGCAGTAAGTTATGATGGGCATTCTCACCTTCTCTCCCGACCAATACCCTCCTCCACTTTTGCCCAAGCCAGGGAAGAACAATGCCCGTCTGCAGAAGCTGGTAAAGAAAAATGCCAAGAAAAAAGCAGGCTCCTCCACTCAGACACCCATCCCATTTCACTCAAGCCTGTCGCTTGTGAGTGAGGCCAGTCCTGACCAAGAGCACAGTGATCTCAGCACTCCCCCTACTCCAGAGATACCTTTATACAGTAGGAACCTTAACTCATCCATCACTCAAGAAGCAACTCCCTTCCGCAGGACTCTTGACTCACACAATTGTTCTATCAGTTCCCCCTACCACCACTCCAGATCCCCATACTTCAGTTCCTCCTGTAATCCTCACTACACCTCAACAGCCATTCTGTCCTTGCAGACATACTTAGGTCCTGATCCACCATCTGACCACCAAATAGCCCCACACTATACATGCTCCTCTTTTTTGTTTGATGATGCCACTGAGCTGGCCACAGTCTCAGCTCCTGCTCCATTGTCTGAGATAGGTCGAAGCCAATTAATGCCCAGTGCCTTACAGACCCCTAACACTACACAAGTAAAAAAACAAAACATCTCTGCACCATATACTTTTGCTCAGACATTAAGTGCTTTTGCACCTAGCTATCTGGACTCACAAACATCGACCTTGGCTCCAGTTCCACCCACTCTTCCATATCTGGACCCAGTCAGTGTTCCTTCCTTGGTCCAGGCAACAGTAAACCAGTGTTCTAGACATGGGTCTAAAGATGATTCATCTCCACTGGGTACTCACAAGCTTCTGACAGGTAATCATGTCATGGAAACAATTCTCAAGAAATTTCATACATCACATGAAACCACTACCAAGACTATAAAACTAGAGAACTCATGATTTTCCAGATTTATACTTCATTTTATGAAATATCAGAACCACCTCTACAAGATAGTAGTGGATCAAATTCAACATGTGCATCTATGTATACTACACCACGAGTCAACATAGTATCCTCAGAGGTTAAAGGAAATGCAACAACCACACATAATAATTCTACAGCTACAACATTCACTGATCCACTAAATACACACACATTCCATGTAACCAGGGAAAAGGAAATAGTTGACTTCAATGCTACTCTTTTATCTACTTCCCACCTTGCCTTTTCCTCATCCAAGGAAGTATCCCACTCTGTTGCAAACACTCAGGGAACCAAACCTCAAAACAATGACAAACTAATATCCCCCATGTCCATTAGTTTCAAAAGTTCACTTCAAACAACAATGAATGATAAAAATCCAGAAGCAAATGTAGAGATTAAAAGGATGTATTCTACACCAAATGGATTACTTTGTTTGGATGCTAAAGAAAAACCTACTGTTTTAAAATCACATTCTAAAGAATACTTAATTGAAAAGCCATCAAGCTGTGAAATTTCATTTTTGAAGACTGAAACTTGTGCAACAAATTCATGTGGGGTGCTTGATGCCATACCTATGCAGGAGTATCAGATGCCCAAAACTGAAATGTGTGAGATACATACACCAGTCGCACCAACAAAGTCTAATCTGGTGACACCAGGTATGGGCATTTCAGGAGATGTAAATCAAGATTTTTTTTTTGCCAACGGTCCCTATACAAGCCAAGCCCCAAGCACTCCTGTCTATTGTTTATACCAACCTTCAGCAAGATATTTTGGCAAACTGGGGCCTAATGTTGTGCAAAATCAGTCTAACATACCTAAAATAAAGTCAATATACTATGGATTAACACCAGCAGAATATATTGCCTATGGTGGAATTAGAACCAACACATTTAACTGTTCATTAGAATCACCAAAATCACCAAGTGGAATATCACATGATACATCTTTCCTGCAAATGATTTCCAATGTTGAAGCTCTCAGGTCTGATATCTTAGAAATTCTCATGCCACAAACTTCAAAACCACAAATACCAATGTCAGGTTCATCTGGAATGTCACTGGCTATAGTTTCTTCAAACATTCCAAGCAATCAGACAAAGACACAAATCCCTGACTTGCTCAAGACACAAACTATCAAAACCCCTAACACAGATACAGTAAAGGTTGCTCCAAACGAGCAAGACGATAAATCTGGAATATCTTTAGCGGTTCGTCATGTGTCTTCAGCATGCCATGGAAAACAAGCGGCAACCCATACAAACTTCTCCAATTTTCCACCCGTGGTACAGATTCTAAGACCACCTAACCCAGAATATGTAAGTAGTGGAATCTCTTCAGTTATGACATATGGTGAAAAAAAATCCAACTTACCCTTTTCCAATAGCACAATCACATATTCTGAACTTAAATATAGCCAGATACTCAACAAATAATTTATTAATGCAAAATATTTCACTTCAAACAGCAGGGATAGAGAATGTATCCGAATCTACATATCCAACAGAAAATTTTGACCCTGTGCTAGCAGGACTTATACCACTTTTTTTACAGTACAAAGAAGACACTGTGCCTCCAGAGACAAGACTCACGAACGAACAAACAAACAGAACACTTTGCCAGTACAGGATATCTGACTGGAAACCTCTCCAGCATAAAATTAAAATTAATGAACAATTTTACATCAGTTCAAAGTAAACCCATTACAAAGCCAACCACCAGTATTAAAGAATCTCCGATCATAGCCAAAGACATTGCACACACAACAATGTGCCACACTTTTATAACAAGACCTAAACTATGCACAAATTCTGTTATAACCATTCGAGACCCAATTAAAGTTGACATTGGAGCCAGAGTAAATAAAAATAATAGAGTTGACAGTAAATGCAATATAAACTCAACTGAAGTTGGTACTGCAGTCATGACAGTTGTGCAACCCCTGAAAGACACTAACTGTATTTTAAATCCCTTAACAGAGTCAAAATCCTTGGAACATGCTACATCACATACTAAATTACTATGCAGAGGTGTAGATTTTAGAAAACCAAACAGTACAGAAAATAACCCTGCAATCCTGCTGCTCAAAGAACCAAAGTCTCTCACATCCTCTACAGCTACTGACACAGAAATTCCTGTTAAATCAAAATGTACCACAGAATCAGAAGCACAAACAAATTCTAATGAATCCAGGTTGAGTACAGATGCTGAAGTCCTTGATATTGTGACTAATTTATCTAAGCCTCAAGAGTCTGACCTCTGAAGAGATTCCACCACTAAGACGCAAATTACAACCTTTCACACTGAAGAACTCAGTGTAAGCAGGAGTGATTTGCCTGATACTCAGGATAAAGCCAGAGAAGAGATAAAAGACAAAAAGGTCACTAATAAGGCAGAGACAGCACTTAAAAAGACAAGTCCAAAAGAGATACCCAGGGGTCTAAAGACAAAGCTCAGTGCCTGGTCCCGACTGAAGTGGAACCTGAACTATCCAAGTTTCCAGAGCCAGAGAGAGAGAATTACGAATGTTCCCAAGCAGGAGACAGTAACACAACTGTTAAAGACAAGCATGTTGGTGCTGAAGAGGAATCTGGGGTTCAGGATGTGATGGGAAAGAAGCAGGCCCTCAGAGCACTTAAAATGTGGGAGGCTGTACTTTTCCAAATTTTCGCCACCAAAGAGAACATCATGAAACAAATCAATGCCAACAAATCTGAAACAGAAAAGAGAAAGATGTCAAAGGCCAACTGTAGAGGTTTTTACTGCGGGTAGTGGAAAAATGACTGATGGCAGATCAGGTTTGGGGAGTGGAGCTTTTATTTTGAAAAAAGACAAAATAAAGGGAAAAATAAAA
>JAOUQW010058004.1:0-14755 GCA_028565825.1 Olivaichthys viedmensis
GAATAAGTCTGTAATGTAATGAAACGTGGAGAAGGTGAAAGGGGTGTGCAGACTTTCCGGCTTGACTGTAGATGCAGGTTTATAATGTGTCTGCGAGCAGGGACATCACCAAACTGTGCTGGACTCTGGCCCTCCAGGACTGGATTTGGAGAACCCTAATCTATAGGAAAGAGAGACTATAGATCATTCAAGTGTATATGTGTAGGGGTGGAAAAGATAGAGGGAAGAAAAAGAGAAAGACAGCAAGATTCTCCGCTGTCTCTTCAAGTCATACCATGTAATATGTTAGTTGACTTGGTGAAGGCGACGTGTGTGAAAGGCCACTCTATCAGATCAGAGGGAGCGCCGCTTGTTTGCCTCTGCGCCCCCAGGAGAGGGCAAGTGACAGAAATGTCACTGCTCCGAATTTAGACCGCCCGGCCTCCGAGCCTCTACGGGTTTGCATGCCCTTCTGATACACGACATACCTTCAAAACCAGCTGAACATATAAGAGATGAGAAAACTAAGACAGTGAAAACTGATTTCTTTGCTGTGGGCTTTGTGTTTTATTTGATTATGTTTTTTGTTTTTTTTACTTAGAAGAGTATTTTTTTGCATTTCAAAACCCAACTATTATGTTGGAGGTCCCAACCTCTCTCTCTATGTCTCCCCTTAGGAAATAGAGCCTTCCTCCACTAACACGTCGTTATTAAAACAATGGATTGACAAAACCATGACATTTTACGATTTTCTATTTACCCTAAATGTCAAATGTAGTCAATCAGCTACAAACCATAAACACATGCCTCAAAATGTATCTCGCTCTTCGGTAATGTCGCGCAGGTGGTTTAGGTTTCAGGCCCCTCACTGCAAGCAGAAGCAGAAATACTTTGTTACCGCACTTGAGTACGTTTTAGGAGTATTCTACTTTACTTGAGTACAAATTATTGCAAATGGCTACTTTTACTTCCATTTCTTTTGGATGTCCAACCACCAAAACGGCTCTTCAGTTCTGCGATTCGGCTCCCAACGTTTGAAGAGCCGATTCAAAGATCCAAATCGATCGTGAATGAAACATTCTATGCTATTTGCTTCAGCAGAGAAAACTCCAAGTAGATGTCGGCGGTAACACAATTGATATAGTTGGTTATTGCTATTATTTTTCAGTCTTTCAATTCCTGAAATAACTGTAACGTTAATTATTAATATTTAAATGAGAACACTATTAGGCTATATTTTTTACAGTTAACCTTTAGATAATTTCCCAACAACCCAAAACCTCATTCCCCTCAGTGCCCTGAGTTAGCTCGTGTCAGCTAGTGTCTAGTGTTAGCCACCACTGCATCGAGATTAAAGACCAGGTGAAATCAATATTGACCTTTTTTACGTCGTTAGCTCGTGTCCTTGATCAGATTGTGCATGATTCATCTGTTCATCTGTATCATGGTTCATCTCAAATTTCGAATGCCCATTTCACCTTGTCTTTAAAGTGACTGAAGTGTGCTAAAGCAATATCACTTTAGTCTCCAACTGCAGTCTGTGGAAATCAGCAGATATCGAGAAATTCATGCAAACACATGTTGCTTTATGTAGCTGCTAGCCATTATTGCCCTCCCCGCTGATCTAGATTTGCTAACGTTATTATGGTTATGACCAGCTCATACTGCCTAGATGGAGTCCAATGCCATTTCCGCAATTTATATCTGGCAAAGTTGGAGTTTTTTCATCCTAGCTTACATGACTGTAATAGGTCTAGCGTTCATATCAAGTTACCGTAGTGGGATGTAAAAAAATAAATAAGAATAAAACATTTACGTTTGATTAATATACCAGAGCATTATTGTTTAGCACAAAGAAGATGACAAACTGGACTTTTTTGTTTGGATAAGACTTGGAAAACAACATGGAAAGATCCTGCTGCGTTTTTCTCTATTTTAATACCCAAGTACTTTCGATACTGAACAATATAAGATACTTTAAAACTTCTACTTAAGTACTTTTCTCAAGGGTTACTTTTAACTTTTACTTGAGTCATATATATATACGCATATACACCTGCTATTTTACAAGCTTGTTTATTTCAAAGTAAGATTACGTGTTTACGGAAAAGATTTAGTGTGATGAACTTTTATTCCTTGTTTTTTTTCCCTTGCTAATAAGACCTAATAGATAGATTTTCTGAATAAGCTCAATCTGAATGTTTAATACACACACTCACGACTGGCACCTCTGTTGCTTGGCCTATTTGCTTTACTATTTCCTCAGTGACAGTGTTGCCCATCACCTTATTAACTGGTTCTGTATTTGAGAGCTGTAGTATCGTGCATTCTGTGGGATTGTTTTGGGAATATTTGCTAGTTCTGTTTCGTTGCGCATTGTTTACTAGAACAGTGAAAGTTAAAGTCTGATTGAAATATCATTGAGCATACTAGCAAAACCAGAATTATATGTCCTCTTAAAGGAAGCTGATTAACAGCTCAGTAATAGACTAGACCGTTTCTGACTCTTTGCATTTCTCAATTTCGTTCCACTTTGCCTCAACTAAGGTGGTCCTTTGAAGATGCATGTCTATTTAATCCCTTGTTTACTTCTGTTGCATGCTTTAATTTAATATATACTTTCATGGTGAATGTTACATCTGATGTTGAGCTACAGGATATCCTACAGGGAGAGCAAAATCTTGCATCTTTTTGCACGGAATATTTGAGCCAATCCCTGTTTCTGTACCAGGTGCTGGAGAACAGCCGCTTCTTAGTACCAAGTCGCCAGGTTTGTGCATGCAATCCAGTCTGATTCTGTTTAATGCTAATGCAAGAAATGTGGTCGCTTAGTTGCCCTTCATCCTCTTTATTAATGTCAGATCCACTCTCTTTTGTAGCGGAGGAGGGAAAGTTTAGCCATTTTCTAATATCCATTTCTAGAATCCAACATGGTGTTAACCAGTTTAGTTACTTTGTTCACAATATTCAGATGCACTGGCTCCTGCCGAACATAGATTAATGTTGACCTAATCGTCAAACCAGTCTACGTAATTGCTAGGCCTGACTAGAAGGATACATGTTTTTTTGTCACAAAAGTGTAATGTTTTATGTTCAGGTAGGCCTCAAAAAACTTTTTTAGTCTAAATAAAATTGACAGGCCAATCTGCCATTTTTTTGGCCTGGGTACATTGATGTCCTTTTCTTTAGATCTGTTAGCTAAGCAATACACACTTATGTAAGATGGACCAAACAGATTCTATGCAGTTGTTGTTGTTAGTGTTTATTACTTTTGCTATTGTATAAAATTGTGTAATTTGAAGTTTAACTGACTGCTTTGTGACTAGTGTTTGTAGCACTCCTGTCACAAATGCAAAGGATACAGGATACAGCGGAGTTTGTTTATTAAAATAAAAACAAACACAGTCCACAATCCAGAGGTGCCATCGAAAACAGCCATCGAGTCAGAATACTGGTAAGAGTAAAACAGTCATTAATGATAGAGGCAAACACTGGAGATGAAGCTTGAATAATAGCAAGATTCCTAAGTTCCACTAAGCTTATGAGAAACAGGTAAAGCTAATAGACTTATCCGACATCACACAGAATAGTTACCCCTCATGTTTAGTTGCGGCTTCCTCGGTGTCTCTGTGCGCCTCTGCATGTGTGTGTTCAATTGTGGCTCTCTAGATTCCTACAACAGTCTCACTTGGCCAGTTGGTGAAAAGTCTTGCAGCACTTTGTATCACCAAAAGCTATGTGTTTAGTCACTTATAAAAGCATCAGCATCTCTATGTTTTTTTAATGTTGTTATTTTTTTTATTACACCTAAAGAAGCCTTCAGCCCACACTGCTCGATTCTCACTGTTTATTGTAAATGTGGATTTGATTTCCTGCAGGCAAAGGCAGCCAATATCATTACTGTGTCTGGTGTTTCCTGCACCGTAGAATCTAGAGTTTGGTGACCCATATAAAAAAGGCCATAAGAGTAAAATGTAAATGCATGTACATTTTTTCAGAGACACTCAACAGAGTGAGAGAGAGAAAGAGAGCTTCACCACCTGAATAATGTCTTCCTGATTCATGCTGGTTGATTGGCAGTGCAAAAATAAGGCAAAGGGCATTTGTACACTTGTGCACTGAAAAAGATTTACACTCAATTTTCAGCATACAACCCTCTCTATATAGATGCGTGTCTTTAGTGGACATTACACTTCCATTGTTCTGCTAAGGTTCACACACAGCTGCTAGCGCAGATCTGCAGACTAAACACTTCAACACTTTAAACACTTCAATAGTACAGGACTTGGGATTTCCGACGCAACATCACTCATAAAACATATGTGTAACATGATATATGCAACATAATCTATGTACCACTGCCAATATATGCCCGTGTACCATAGAGGTCTATATCTCTATATCTTTGCTCTATGATATATGCATTTATTTTCAAAAATAGAACTACATAAGTACGAATATACGGTACTTTGTTTATACACAGATGCAGCACGATGTGTGTTAGCTACAGTGCTGATAATCAGTACTGCGAAATTCGACACTTTTACAATATTGTTATCTTGGACACAAAATATTATCAAAATCTTGTTCGATTCAGGAATAGGTTGCCTAGGTAACCAGTGTTTTTGGGCAGGTTTTGTGCTCCCAAGATAAAGACTGTCCCATTTGGAAGGCAACAAATGGAGCAGTGTCTCCTTTTTTCTTTTTTTTTTCTTTTTTTTACCCAGTTTTCTCCCAAATTATTTATTGTCAATTTCCACGTCATAATCTAGGTCTACCCCTACAACAAGCTACCAACCGGAGAGGGTAAGCGCTAACACGTGCTTCCTCCGAGACATGTAAAACCAGCCACAGCATCCTTTTTGCATCTTTTTTTTTTTTTAAACTGTCGCTCAGGCAACATCATAGGGCAGCTGAATGCGCTGGGAGGAGAGCCCTTTTTTGATTTATGTCACCAGCTACCCATGACTGACTAGTGGCACACTAACCAACAAAGGGAGAGAGAAATAGGCCGTTCTTCCCACCCAAAGAGCAGGGCCAATTGTGCTGTCTTGGACTTGTGGCATGATTACGATTCGAACTTGCGTTCTGCTAAGGAGACGATAAGGAGAAACTTTAGACAGTTGGGCCAGTTGGGAGTCAGGACTGCTGTCTTCTAAGGTTCCTAATTTGAGACAAATTTGAAAGAGCATCCATGTGTTTTTCTTGGAAAAGGTAACCCCATAATATAATGATGACATCCATACGCACACAGCTACACATAAAGCCATTATACAAATACATAGAAAAATATATAATCCTCTGAATGACCTTTTTACAATACAGGATATTATAGTTGCTTTTTAATATTTTAAAGCATTATGTTTAGGTAAAGTTGTCATGAAAGTGCGGTGAAATGGCGAGTGATTGAGAGAGTATCAGGGAGAATCTGTTTCCACACTTCTGTAATGTGTTTAGAGTGTATAACTGGCATTTGAAATCGGAATAAATGAACTTTATATAATTTCTCGTCAGCCCTGATCTGTTTCAATCCTAATGGGAGTGTGTTACTTGCAACATTAATGCTATGAAGTAGCAGAAAGCCTGCTGCTAATTTGAAGCAATTAGCATGAACTACAACTAGAATAGAATAGAATAGAATAGAATAGTAGAACTATGTAGAACACTCAGTTTTTGACAGCTTATACAAAAGCAACCATGACAATGCCAACCAAAAGTGCCAATCATTGCATTAGTACACATCTTCAAAGGGTTTAGAGTAGTTAAACATCAGATAGTCCATATAGTAGAAGTCATATACCCTCTGCCTGTCTGAGGCGTTGAGCTGTGTGAAGTAGCGCCGCGTGATGTGTGTGGAAGTCCGTGCAGCCTCTGGGTTTCTGTCCTTGAACGTGGGGAATGTGAGGTTTTTTGGAGCACCCACCCTGCGCAAGAGAAAGTCAGCTTCCTCTTCAATGGTCTCGAATTTGCCGATGAAGTCGTAGTCAACCAGGCATGGGCTGCAGAGCTGGCTCACCGGCTCCCAGTGGATGTCCATGCCAATAGGACGATGTACGTCCAGCAGGTAGCGGATGAACTCCTGAAACGTGACGCCACTTCCTGTCCTGAGTGCCAATTTGGATGCGTTCACCCTGTACTTGGAAATGATGGGCTTGCCAAACACAGGGTGATAGTAAGAGTTGGGGCTCTCAAACTTGTCCCTGAAAGCCGATACCAGCCGCTCCATTGGCTCCCGAATGAACAACACCTTGGTGTACGAGTGGAGGTGCTCGACGATGGCATCCCGGTCAAAGCTGTCCAGCCGTTTCAAGTGATTGCTGTAGTGAACGGTGTCATGGTTTATCTCGTGTATGGAGGATGCAACGCCGGCAAGCACCATCAGCACTCGCTTCCAATTGGAGCAGCCCGCTTTGGGCACCTCACAGTAGAGCAGCTTGTGTCTGTCCTCTACATAGATGCGAGACACGTGGTGTGGCGTTATTGTCCGTGAGATGTTGCTCTGGTATTTGGAGCAGACGTCCTTGATCAGGCGACGACGGGCTTCCTGGATGCGGGAAAGAGGCTGCCAACTCTTGGGCGTAGAGTCTGATGATGAGGAGGAGAAGTTGGAGAGTGACCGGATCGCTGCGCTGGTCTTGAGGAGTTTCCGGTGGCGTTTGGTGACCCGATGAAAAGTTTGATTTGGTTTGTTCCACTCGTAGGCAGGAAACTGCATGGGTGAGATGTAATTATTGTCACTCAGCGTGTCAGGTCTGTGTTGTCTTCCCAAACGAACTGCTGCAGTGCTCTCACTGTTTTGCTGGGCACACAGCTCCTGCACGGGAGAGAAAAAACATATTAGAGGAATAGAAGAGGAAGTTACTCCATCTGTACAAGTATAGCATTAAGTAACTGTTTTATATTTCTTTATTTATATTTTTGTTGTAAAGCAGCCCACCCCCGATATAGAGTTTTGAAATGTTTATTTATATTTAAATCATTGCCAACAATTCATATTCATACTTCAAACAAATACTATAATCAATATAATCCCATGAAAGTAAATGAAAGATAAGATGATGAATAACAAAGCCAACATTCAGAAGCTGCTGATCTTTAATCAGCCACTTGATGGTGCACTTTCCTCAACTATCATGTAAAACCTTCTACCAATTCCCTGCTCAACCCCCTTGGTGATCACTACAAGATGGCAATCCAGATATTTGCAACCCCATGGTAATATTAATGAGTGTTTTTACAATTGTAGTGTTGATGGCACACAAGCACATGATAATACTCACCTGTCCACCAGAATTCTAAATTCATTGTCAAGGTTACCAATTACTCCCACCTGCCTCCTGTTACTGTCTGATCTACTGTATATAAACAATACTTACAGCCAGTACCTTATTGACATCCTGGACTGTATACTTACTTTCTAGAACAATATTCTGAATTCTTATCTCTTTTTGTTTACTGACAAAGCTGTAATTGTTGGCGTGTTTAAATAATTATTTGTTTATTCATTTGTGTCCATTTTGGATTCCATTGGTGTTACTCACAATGTCCTTGGTCCCACTCAAGTTTAAATCACACCCTATATCTAATTCAGTCTTTTGGAATCAATGTTAGCAAGGTACTTACAGTTCCCCAAAACAAAGCTGTATCTGATCACTGTCTTATCTGTTTCAGATGAGAACAAAATCTGGTTCTAGATCCCTTCCTTTTTTTATGATTCTCAACTTTCCCCAGATCTTAGTAGCAATGATTTCTTAGACTTCTTCAATAAGAAGATAGAGAGTACCATAAGGGTTAGAATTCAGCAGCAAGCTTCCAGCAATTCATTATGTTCTCTGCATCTTTTAATGATAAGACATCCTGGAGGCATCAAAATCCAAGAACATTTTGATGATTTTGATGTGTGAAGTAGCGCCGCTACTAGTCCTATTTGGCATGTTTACTTGACTCAATACCATGGACTCAATAACTAACTTTTTGAATTATTATCAGTGATTGGGGAGCCCTACATAAACAAATTTGTTACTCAGCTTGGGCCATGTTTTATAAGCTAGCCATTGTTAAGCCTCTCCTTGAGAAATCACATCTTGACTCCTCTGATTTCTTCAATTACCGTTCAATCGCCAACACGTCTTTTTTTAAATAAGATTTTAGTGAAAGTTTGCTAAAAGCTCTGTTCTTTAGAAATAACAAGCATGGTGTATTTTAGTATGCTTTTCAAAGAATAAACACTGGCTAACGTGGTCAATGGCATACTGTTTTCCTCCTATTGTGAATATGTTTCCATTTTGGTACTGTTGGATATCAATCAGCATATTGTTGTGCAATATGGTGTCCCACAAGGTTTTGTTCTCGGCCTCCTATTAATTTCCTTTATATACAGCCCCTTGGACATGTCATTTGCAAGCATAATGTTTGGCTTTTACTTTTACACTAATGATACACAATTATACTTATTAGTTCGGCCAGATTTAGCAACACGGCTACACAAAATGTTAAAGACATGAAAGTTTGGATGAACAGAAACCTCCTTCTTCTAAATTCTGAGAAAACAGACCAATGCTAACCAAAGCTTGACGGCTATTCTGTGAAGTCAAAGGCTACAGTTAAGGACCTTGGTGTAACCCTAGAAGATGGCTTATCATTTGATTCCCATGTAAGTAAGATATCTAAACTGCATATTATCATTTGAGAAACATAGCCAAAGTAAGACATGCTAACCCTACGTGATGCTGAAAAACCAGCACATGCTTTTATAACCTCTAGACTGGACTACTGCAATGTTTTGCTGGCTGGCTGCCCTGCTGTCTCTTTAAGAAGTAAGCTTCAGCTAGTTCAGAATGCATCAGGAATGCATCAAGAAGGTCAGCGCCTATTACCCCAGTCTTATTCAAGCTAAATTGGCAATTAATCTATTACCTATTAAGTTCTACATTGACTACAAAGTCCTGCTTATAACATATGAAGCTCTAAATGGTTTAGCACCGGTGTATCTTGCTGATCTTCTGAAGCATTACAGCTCATCCCGCGCACTTCACTCAGCTGAGGCAGGTCTACTGTTAATCCCGAGCATCACTCGCAGCTCAGCCGGTGGAAGATGCTTTACTTATTCGCCCCTAAACTCTGGAATCGTGTTCCAGAGAACGTTAGGAATGCTCTATAGCTCTATAGATGTTTGAAAATACAAATTCAGAACATACTTGGTTTAACTTGGCTTATTCATAGTTCTTGGGTCTTTTATCTTGTTAAATAGACTTTTCATGATTTGTGGTAATTCTTATAGATTTATAGTAATTAAAAATAGCAATTGTAGATTGGTTCATTAAATGTGCCTTACCATGCTTGCTTTGTTTTCACCTTTTAATCTTTTATACCGTATGTAAAGTACTTTACAAATAAAACACAGATTTTGAACTCAAAAGGAAACTAAAATTATTATTATTGTGGCGGCATTGCAAAGCCCTGATCAAACTGTCCTCCCTGGAAAATATTATAGCTCACCAGGTAAATGCAAAGGTTTTCCCATGCATTTACTCTTCACATTTCACTGCTTACCCTCTTCATTGATGAGGAAAAGAACAGGAACAAAGGGGAACAACTTAGTGTTGTTCACTGACTACGCACTAACTTTCTGCACTCTGGCCGCACGAAGCGGGTGGAACTAACCCGTGTTGAAAATGGTGCACTGCAGGAGGCTCACTGAAACAGTGCAAGCGAAACTTGCTTGCAAGGAAGAGCAACATACTGTCTCCCAGTTTATTCAGCTTTCCAACTTTCTCGACACCTTTTGCATGCCAGGCATCGCCTCTCCAAACTCTTGAATACATCTCAGGAGACACGCGCACAGACAGTCCTCATGGGAGGCTCGAGTCCCTGTACAAGTGCTCTCTTGGCCAGTGTGTATAATAATTCTATTTCACATGGACTCCGGAGGGCTTACAGAGCAAAGACGGATGTCTGGAGTTTTAAGTCCCATAGTGTTGGGAATAGACAGCTCCTTGCCATTAGGCTGCCCTGGATAAATGCAACACCCATTTCTAATCATAACTGACCACTCTAAGTTAAAATACAGTATGTGAAAACTGCTAAATGTTTTAAACCTTGCCAAAACTTTCTGGGCACTTTTCTGCATGCATTTTAATTTCACGCTTACCTACAGGCTTGGTTAAAGGGAATGCTAAGGCAATAAAACAGTCCGAATAAGAAACAACCCAAGGAAACCATTTTGCCAGAATCCTGTATTGTAGCACCTGTAAGGTGGGAAATACTGGAAGAAATTATCAGGGCCGAGGACTTACCCTGAATGTCCACCTTGTAAAACGTATGTACCCAGATCTGTGAGGGATCACCTAATACAGTGTATTTACATGTTGCTTAGTTCGGGACATCCAGGCATTCAGCACACCATGGCCTTGGTACGAAGCAAGCGCTGGTGGCCTTTCCTCGAATCAGATGTTACAAATCTTGTCTAAGCCTGCTCTGCATGTGCCCAGTCCGAAACACCGAGACATCTACCCACTGTCCTCTTAGAACCATTGCCCACACCACAACAACCATGGTCCCACATTGCAAATGACTTCATCACCAATTTGTCTGTATCACAAAATAACACTACCACACTGGTCATGTTTTATAAAGCCTGCAGGCTACTCCGTTTACCCAAACCTCACGCTGCCATGGAGACTGAAATTCTATTTAACAAAGTGCTTCACCAGTATGGACCCCACAAAGACACTGTGCCCAATACATGCGTACAATTCACGTGACACGTCTAGAAAGCATTCTGAGAGCATTTCACCATGCATGCGAGTCTCTCATCAGGCTACCTTCCAAAGTTTAATGGCCAAGTGAAAAGGTTAAATTATGTTACTTTGCTGTAGTAGTGATCAGTATGAGTGGAGCCACGGAATACTCACAAACCTTGCTAACACACACTGGCTGATCTGTTTGCCTCCAACTCCACACAACTTTGTCAAGTCTGTCTTGGTATCATCTCAAGAGACTGCCTCCAGCAAATATCAGTTATGTTACTAATTTAAGCTGCGATAAAGATAGTGAACTGAATAATCATAATTAGTATGGTAATCGGGTCATAATTAGGCAGGCTCTAATTAAAGACTGCAACCTGGTGACTAGGCATGTGCCAATAATCGATTATACCATATCCCACAATACTCAAAACAAATTATTATTATTGTGAAGGCTTCAAAATATCCCCAGTAGAAGTGATGTGACTGTATTGTATTTTGTTCTTGTATGTTCAGCTGTGTCCTAATTAGCAAGTTTTACGATCAACAAGTTTTTAAACTCGGTACCTTAGGTTTGATCTCCTTATTGGGAACCATTTTAGCACCTTATTTTGAGAACATAATGAAGGACCCAACTCTCTTTTGACTTCTTGTTTATTTTGTACCTTTTATTTCATTTCAAATTGTCCAAAGTGGTAACATTACTAAAAATAAATAAATAAATAAAATTTTGATAATATTGTGAACCGTGATAAAAGGTTACTCAATTATCGTAAGATTAAAATTTAATAAAGGTCCATCTCTATTGGCGACTCCTGACCATCACACTGTAAAGATCATGTGTGCTCATTTTAGGAGAGGAAAAGAGAGTAAGTATAAAATTTTAGCAAGTATGTAGATGCGTGTGTGTGCGCGCATGTGTGTTCTCTCTCTCATGGTGAACATGGGTTACAGAGAGAGATACGGAGCACATGCACCAGCAGCCTATCTCGTGTATGCACATGCACGCAAAAAGATGTATTCTCTCACCTCCCTCGTCTGCCATGTCAGGCCACCGAACTTGACCCCTGTGTGTGAGAGAGAGAGAGAGAGAGAGAGAGAGAGAGAGAGTGTTAATAAGAGTGTTAATAGAGGAAAAAAGTATCCAACTGCTTCTAGCTTTTATTCATTCCATCCATCCATCCATCCAAGCTGATACTGAAGATCAAAAGAAAACCTACAAATGCTCTAATGTTCACTTCAAGAGACCTCAGCTCCTTGAATTGTATAAAAAAAAAAAACAGACAAAGGGTTTCATAGTGTTAAATTTTGTGAATGTTAATCAAATAACATTATTTCCAATTAATGAATTCAAAACTGTAAAAGATGGCTAAATAATTTTTGGTAGTGCCAAAAATTACGATCAAGGTATGAGACAACAAAGTCATCAGCTATGAGAAGAAGAAATAACTTAAATAGGAATTAATAAAAAAATTAAAATATGTCCATCTCAAGGTGATGTAACCCTAGTTTGTGTGAAACTACTGTGTGCTGATCGTGGAAAAACAGCACCTGCTTTCTTAACAGCAAGGTCACATATACAGTCATATGTAAAGATGATCTTTTCAAGAATCAGCATTTGCTGTTCTATATGTACTTGATATGGTTATCACACTGGACACAGAGAAAATGGTATAAAACACTGCTGTCCCTCCGGCACTGTACCATCTCATTTCTACTTGGAGATTTGAGGTAAGAGCAATATACTAAAATGCATCATCAATTTATTTGTGTTATATCAAAATTAGTCATGCTGAATTCTCAGATTTGCTGACTGCTCACAGTTGTTCATTACAAATGTTTACCATAACTGTATTCGGTCAAGCTAAAACTTTCAGACTCTTTCAGAATCTGATGGGTCCATCCAGTACCGGAGTTGAAGATCTGTGCTGTATACTAATGGTGCTGTATGTGCATATGCTCAAACAGCTTGCTAGGGTTTAAGAGGCAAGAGTGAGTTTCCTCTGCCACTCTATTAATATTTTCAGCCCATGTATTCATTTAGCAGACTTCTTCATGCTCTGGGCTTTAATCATGAACAGACCCGTGGTGACCGTGATGACCACATCCAGGTTGTCTGAGAAAACATTAAGGATGGTACATTGGACTAAAGTTGATATCCTGAGGAGAGGCGAATTCTTATGTTTAGTTTATGGCTTTGTGGAATGGTGTGGGAAGAACCACTTGCAGCTCAACGTGACTAAGACTAAGGAACTCGTGGTCGACTTCAGGAGGTGCTCACTCGCTGCTTCTGTTGCTCGGTTTCTTGGTACTCAAGGCCACACACAAGCAAAGCTCTCTGCTCAAAGGCAGAGAGACAGATCACATAAATACACATGAGAAAACCAATGTAAAACCAAAGAAAGAAACCATTCTGACCAGTAACTCACCAGGAACCAGAGCTATGGTTTGTTGGATTCCCAGGTGAGCTGAACTGATAGGTGTGCACCCATTAGTTAGTTCTGGGAATGCAAGTATGATTTAAGGGCAGAGAGTGGGGTCATAGGCTTATGCTCCTTAATACTGTTTTCTGAGGCATCTACTTCAAATACAAAAAGGAGAGATGGTTCTGGCTGCTTCAGAATAGGGGTCCTACTAAACCTGTGTTTTATGAACTGAAATTGCGCTGAGGCATCCCAATGTCAGTTTCGTTTTCTAAGGTGAGGGAAGCAGCCTCTTGCAATAAAAGTTTGCAAATCCCAGGAATAACTGCAGTTCAACTGTTTTGGGTCTGAGCCAGTCTGCCACTGCTCTTCCCTTCCCTTCATCCATCTGCACCCCTTGAGGACTGAGAATATAGCCTAGAAATGAAATTGTGGAACTTATGGAACTCACATTTTTCGACATAAATGGATTTCTAGTAGTCGGCAAAGCACTTTAAGTAAGTGTAATACGTGTTCATTCAGGATGGGGAAAATACGAATATGTGATCTATATAGACAATTATTTGTTGGTTTAACATTTGCACTCTATTTATGAAGGATTGAAAAACTAACCGCGCATATAGAACACCCAAATTTGTGTTGAAAGCAGTTTTTCACTTGTCCTTCTCCCTAATGCTTATTAAGGATAAACTGACTGGTCCTATGCACGTTCTGTTCTCATTTAGTAGAGTGAAAGCGATGCTCACCTGCTTTGTACCCAGATTCTTGGGTCATAATGGGCAGTTGGCACTAAGATACCTACTTTGTTTACAGTAGGAAAAGCCCTTCTCTTCTATGGCGCAGTCTTTCTTTTGCGAATAATCTCGCCTGTCGGATCTCCATGACGTCATCCTTAAAGTTACTAAACCGAGTCAGGGTCAGGGGGGTGGCCTTTGACTTAAGATATCTTAAGACTTTATTAATCTGGATTGACAGTTGAATAAACTGTGATAGGAAGCCGATGCATGCATGAAAAATGTCAATACAGTAGCGGGTTACTGGCTATGAGTGAGGGCTCACTGCATGAGAAAATCTTGGCACTCGCTTGGGGGTCTGTCATATTTGTCGGGCAACGCTATTTCAAGAGAAGTGGTTCTGGGATGGGAATTGGGCTTTGGCTTACTGAGTTTTGTGCTCCACAGACCTGCATGAGTATCTCCAATGCAGCTGAAATCCGATGAAAGTTGCTGTGCATGCTCGCAGCAGTTTTCCCTGCACAGAAACTACCCACTGAAGCTCACGTTTAGCAGCGAAGTCTTCAGTAACATTGGAGATTCAACAGGGAATTGCGAATTCATATACTGGAGGTTTATTAGATGCACAGGCAGACACAATCCAAAAGGCTAACATCCAAATGACCTAAAATAGTGTCGTACCAGAAAGTTTACAGGCAAACACAATTTTAAAGGGTAATTGGTAAACAGTGTCCATAAAAAAACAGTTCCAAAGGTGAAAAAACAAAACAAATCCAATATCACGGCTCGGAACTTGCTATATACACTCACCGAGCACTTTATTAGGAATACTATACTAATACTGGGTAGGGCCTCCCTTTGTAGCCCATCCGCC
>JAOUQW010058034.1:0-14752 GCA_028565825.1 Olivaichthys viedmensis
GAAAGGCTACGCTAACTCAGATAACCACTCTGTACAATTGTGGTGAGCAGAAAAGCATCTCAGAATGCACAACGCATCAAACTTTGAGGCGGATGGGCTACAAAGGAAGGCCCTACCCAGTATTAGCATATTAGCACCTAATAAAGTGCTCGGTGAGTGTGTGTGTATATATATATATATATATATATATATATGGAAACCAGAGATTGAAGTGGAAAGAGAGGAAAAGTCTACAGCATTACAGAATGACATGTTAATAGACCCAATCTCACAATAAGAAATTGTAGCTTTCACACATTGTTTTGATACTGGAACATCAAGACTAAATTCAATGAATTTGTGATCTGAAACCCCTAGGACAGAGCCAATCGGATGAATAATTTCTAAGCCAGTAGTACAGACAATGTCATATGACCATGCGTATGAGTAGGAAAGTCTATGTGTTGTTGAAGATCAAAACATTCTAATACAGACAGGAATTCTGCAGTCAGAGAACAGCACAGAGAATCCATATGGACATTTAGATCCCCAACAAGGATGATTTTAGAGCACATGGTAATAGCTAGGGTGAGCAGTTCATTTAGTTCAGACATGAAATTGTATACTGACTTGGGTGGTCTATAAATCAAAATTATTAACACAGAAGCAGCACTAAGAAGTTTGATGGCTAAGAATTCAAAAGAAGTAACATCCAATAGGCTGATACTAACAATAATAACAATAACAGATTTTGTAGAAAAACTACTGCACGACCTCCTCCCTTAGAATGACCCCTAGGTTTTGCAAAGTATTGGTAGCCAGGAGGGGAGAGTATGTTTAAATCCAAGTAGTTGTTTGGCAGTTGCTAAGTTTCACATAGTAAGAGAAAGTTCAGATCTTTATCACTAATTATTTCTTTAAGCAGGGCAGCTTTATTTGTGAGCGACCAGCAATTAAAAAGTCCAATGTTTTGCTTTTTTGTCCGTTTCCTTGAGTTGGGGAAAGCTTTGTTTTGGTAACCGGCATAGGTGATGCGTGTTGATCCCAGTCTGTATCTGGGGACGTTGTCGTTTTATTCGTTCAACAGACCAGATGGAAGAGTTAGACCTATATTCATTGTTGCTCTTGCTTGGATAGACGTCATTATTCTCACACAGTTTGCGGCGAGAGCACCGATGGATGTAGTGAGGTTGGCGCGCTATACCCAGAACGACACAATGTTTATAACATCAGAGGAGCGCCGAGCCGGAAAGTTCAGACGCAGGAGTTCGGATATTGAATAAATAGGAGCCATGTCACAGTATCTGTGCATGTTTAGAAATAAAACCTTAGATAAAGCCGACAACTTAGAGAGAAAGTGGAGACTTACTCACAAGTTGCCGGGCTGGCACAGTATGGAGCAGGTCAGCGAGGGCTCGTGTTTGGCGAGTGTCAAGAGGTCCCAGTCATGCAGAAAAGGGAGAAAAATCCAGAAAGTATCCAGATGGAAACACGTTTATGTAATCCGATTAAAGCTTTATTTAAAAATATCCAGCTTGATTGTCAGTCCATGGTAGCAGAGATAAGAGAGTAGAGGCAGACAAACACGCCAGGATTCGCTCAAACTGGCTCCTGTAAATGCTTGCGTTATGTTCTCTGTGAACTTAGAACAGACAAGAACTGGGTACTTGACATGTAGCATTAACACACAATACTTTCCGAGTAACTGAATTCCTCCTTTGCCAGTTTATTCCCCAATGCTGCTCATCACCTGTGTTAAGCATATCACATCAAACCACAGAAACAGCATGAACTTGCGTAAAACCTCCTGCGTTTTCAAATGTATCTGTATTCGTGTGGACATGGCCTAAATACAAAGCACTTTACAGATGCTTTCATCCTAAGTGTCTTCCAACTGAGGCAGAACACAATCAAAGCAGTACATGAGTAAGACATTGCTCATCAGAGCAGGCTTGCTTCCAAGGATGAAGTTGAGAAAGCTATCAGATGACTTTCTGGTTAAATGGTGAAACAAGCCTACAACCCATCTGTTGCCAGTCTCAAGGAAGGTATTATTATTGCTGTAATATCACATTGCTAGATCATCTACTTTTCTCTCTCTCTCTATTGTCTATTTCTGTAAACTCTTGTACTGCAGTAATGCATTTGGGACCAGAGCAGAGTAATTTGGTTTCTGGCTGGGACTTTTTGCTGGTCATCGGGGACATGCAGTAACAATGGAGCTCATTTTTATTTCCTTTATAAATCAGTAGAATTAAATACTGATTCAACATCTCAATGAGTAGCTTTTGTAATTTCATAATTTGTAATTTGTTGTGACAATACTGAAAGAGGTAGATCAGGTGAAACTTTCAATGTGAGTGGGTTAAAATAATGTGCTATATAACATGCTATGGTGTGTTTCTGCACTAATATGGCACCATATAACATTTGCCCTAAGTAGTATGATTGAAATGAATGCAAGCAACATGCACAACATGATTATGAAATTAGTGTAAATATGATAACTACATTTTTAGACTCTCTCCCTCTGTGGCTACACTTATGTAACCCAACAGGAAATTTCACTTTTACTTTTTGAGTCAGTGCATGTACCTGTTTTATTCAATATTGTTTTGAAGATTATGATATAATTTTTTTAATGGTAAACAACTCATTAGGCAATATTGAAACCAGTAGTGACACATTTGGCCAGATGTACTTACGTGAGTAGGCGCAGAGCTAAACTCAACTTGATACGGCTGTGAAATGGGCTCACAATGCATCTGAAATTAATGTTCAATTTACTAGGGGTTGTAGGTCATCATGCAAACTCCGCCTGGGACGCCTACTATTTGCACTCTGTGTAAGGCCCAATTTGCGGTGTAACAACGTCAGCAACACTCTGCTTGGAGAACACAGCAGACCCAGAGTTAGATTGCACTTGAACTTTTATTTTAGCTCATGTCCATGGCATGGTCTATAGATTGTAACGTAAACAGAAAAAAACAACAACTAATTTGAAGCTTTTCAGCTCGCTCGCCGCTTTTGCAGCTCGGCTTCTATTTTCTCCGGCTTAAACCGCCACACACACATGCACAGCTCGCTGCCAAGAGAGAGTGAGAGAGATCATATAAATTTATGTGGGGAAACAGGGTTCAGATGTGTTACATTAGTCATTACCCCTCCAGCTTGTCCTCTAGCCCCTCCCTCTCAGTACGGTCCCACGCTAAACCATGCCCCCACCTGCTACATGCGGTTTAAAAGCCGCTGTGAAATGGTGAAAATGGTCAACCATAGAGCCATCAAAAAGCTCAGGATTAAAGAGGAAATGCAAGTTCAGTAACAAAGAGATAAATGTGTTCGTAAATGAAATTCTTATTAAATGAAGACTCTCATGTCAGAACAAGTAATAGGATAGAATGCTCCTTTATTGTCACATATACAAGTACAGTACAGTGAAATTGATTCTTTGTATATACCAGCTTGTTGGTAAGCTGGGGTCAGAGTGTAGGGTGAGCCATGATGCAGCACCCCTGGAGCAGGGAGGGTTAAGGGCCTTGCTCAAGGACCCAACAGTGGCAGCTTGGTGGAGCTGAGGCTTGAACCCACAATCTTCTGATCAGTAGCCCAGTGCCCTAACCATTGAGCCACCACTGCCCTAAAGTAAACGATGTGAAGGACATTAACACGACTGATATGAATTACATAAATTACATAAAAAATACAAAAAGGTCACAAATTACGTGAATTTACCTTATAGCCTATACTTTGGGCTAACCTACATTGTCTTCAAATAGACTCTTCATAATGCAAATGATCCTAATTAATACTGAAAGTCATGGTATTAATTAACAGAATGAGTTAGCAGGCTGTTAATACTTAACGATCATTATTTCCTGATGCGCTAAGTATTAGTCCATGTATTAATTAATCATCATGCAAGCGTTAGTTCACTTTTTAATATATGCTTATTTGTGTACCAGTATTATAAAGTGTCACCCATTTTTTTGTTGTTCATATGAACATGAGTAATTTATCTTCTGTCACTGAACAGTCTGAATAAAGACTCCTTTGTTTGTGGATCATAAGATATATTTACTATGAGGAAGAGGAGCTTAGTTATTCTCCACAGTGCTGTGAGCACTCCATGCACCTACTGCATGAAGTGAGAAACTTATTTCTCACTCCATCTCTGGTAATACACTCCATATGGGCCCCAAGCAGTACTCAATTTGTGCTGCACCCAGCGAGAACGAGAACCACTACCCCTCTGATTTGGAGCGTCTGTGTTACAGAACTTATTTGTGTGGCTCCAGCACCTCATTGGCAGTATTAAAAAAACATAATAATAATACATTAAAACTTATTTGTAACACAATGACAGTTTTTGTGTCCCCTTCCTAAATACACTTACTCATTTGGCAGACGCTTTTATCCAAAGCAACTTACGATTGAGATGAGCAAATGAAACTTACGGGCCTTGCTTAAGGGCCCAACAGTGGCAGCTTGGTGGTGCCAAGGTTTAAACTCACAACCTTCCGATCAATAACACAGAGTCTTAACCACTGAGCCATTAGTGACTAATTTCCATGATGTAAGTAACATGGTTCAAATTGTAATCAGACCATGATCAAGTTGTCAATGACACACACAAACACATCAGTGTTGTTAGCCAATAATTAATCTCCAAAATGATGAAAAATAAAATGATTTTGTGGTCATTTCTTAAAAAAGTGATGATGAGTTATTTAGATAGTTAGACAAGAATTTTTTTTTTCTTTATTAACTATGGATATTAGTGTTGTTGTGCAGTTGTAATGTTGTTTGAAGGCCACAATACAGTCCCAGTGTTTTGGGCAAAATGTGCACTCTGAGGTTGAGCTCATATTCTCAATCTTAACGCACCAGGAAGCTTAGTGTATGGGTCTGGTGCAGGTATTTCTGTTTTGAATAATTATTAATGTAATGTGCAATCGACACCTCCAGCTCCACCTCCAGCGATATTCATGAGCACCCCCTGCCAGAAACACGTTATTGCTGCAATCTCTCTTCATATTATTGCCACAGGATCAATGTTTATATGATAGCATTGAACACTACTGTATTACATGAGGCGCTTGGAGCACTGTTGTACCCATATATTCAGCAATTTCTTTCCCTCCCTACTGACTCACTGGATCCCCCCCCCCCCCATTTGGTCTCAAAGAAGGTCATCTCAGGTAATTGAGTAAAGGAAAGACAAAAAAAGTTTTTGTTAATTTCTGTGGGGTATGTTTCACCTGGACGCAAAGCTATTCAGCCCAGCTTTAACGCATTCAAGAGAAACTCAAAGTGTATCGTAGGCAAGTGTTTCTATTTAAAACAGTATTAAGTGGTTAATTACCAACTACTCATTGTGGTATACCTCTAATGTGAAGGAAACCATATGGAAGTGTGAGAGAGAGAGATGCAATAAATATCTTGTATATCTGAATGAGAACTGTGAATATGCAGGTTTATGTTTTCAAAAGAAGAAAGTTATTGCGTTAGCAAACATCAACCAGGCCACTTTAGGAGCTATTTCAAGCTGAGATGGGGATGAAATGGAAGTAAGTGTTACTTATATAATAACCATAACCCTGTAAAGACTGTCTCTGCAATTTGTACAACTCCACGTAAATTTGTGTTCAATGTTCCCAAGTTCACCCACATCACTCCACTGCTGAGTTCTCTTTACTGACTTCCTGTAGCTACATTAGATTTAAAACCCTGATGCTTGTCTACAAGACCAAAAAAGGACCTCCAACCCCCCAAATGCAAATAGTCAAGTTAATGCTCATGTATACATTTATTTCTGAATCAAAATGTATTTTTTATTAAATAGTTTTTACTTAAAATTAAATTGTTTAATTAAATTGTTTCCCCAAAACTTAGGAGACGCAGTCAACAAGTCGCTCGGCCTATTTGGGAAGTTTAAGAAAAGATTCCTGGGTGAAGCTCCCTCATGAAGCTGGTTGAGAAGATGCCAAGAGTGTGCAAAGCTTCATCAGGAACACTTTTTTTAAAGAATTTCAAATAGAAACTAGTTTTGGATTTGTTGAACACTTTTCTTGGTCACTGCATAATTCCATATGTGTTATTTCATTGTGTTAATGTCTTCATTATTAATCTAAACTAGTAGAAAATAGTAAAAATGAAGAAAACTCTTCTATGAGCAGGGGTGTCCAAACCCATGACTGGTAGTGTATAATTGACCACTAACACTCTCCCTACATTAAGAGCATAATATTTTTAATAGGCAGTTTTTTTTCCTGTTATTACAAAAGACAAGTTTTTGTACCACACCGCAGATAGTTTATAATACATATTTTGCATGTTGTTCGAGGGGCACTGGCTCATAACAGGCTGCAGCCTTTGTGAGGGAAGTGTGATTAAAGAATGTGATGTTTAAACAGTGTTTTGCATTTCATTACCATACTAATGAGATTACTGACAAGGTGTTCATAGAGACCATACATTATTAATCATGTTGGTAATAATAATGATTGGTTTGAGTGTTGGATTTATTATTAGGTCTTTGTTTGAATTTAAAAACATCTGGCTGTTACTGTAACGTGCGGGTTGAGGCAGGACGCAAATGCGTGAGCTCGGCGTTTAGTTTATTGGGGCAATCCAAACATCATGATCACAGTTCATAGCAGAGGTGACAGGCGAGAGCCGGCAGCCAATCAGAAGGGAGTGAGAGAGTGAAAGAGTCTGATATTATAGTATAAGAGGAAAAAGGATTTAGTAGTGATGGAGTTTAGTTTTCTTTCTTGATGAACAGGCCAGGAATCTATTTGTTCTCTTGGTTGAAAGTTAGTGAATGATGGTCAGCCGATTTATCCTTGTTGTGGAATTTGTATCGTTACCCAGGGAAGAAGTTTTGCCAGAGAGCACATGATAGCCATCTAGTGACTAACGGGAGATGGTGTGTTAGTCCGTATTTTTGTATTTCAAACTTTTGTGTTATCGGGCAAGAGTGAATGTTGTGAATGTGATCTCGGTGTGTATATTTTTTACTGATCCTGTGTCTTTTTATTCTCTGATCTAGGTTTTAGCTAGCATGCTAGCAAATCATATTTGACACTGTTCTGTTTTATTTTTAGCTATTATTTGATGCCTTGTCTCACAGGTAACTGTAAATTTATTAATGTGGCCCTTCAGTGAAAATGAGTTTGACACCCCTGATATAGTGCATAGTATGCCATTGAGATGCAGCTTTTGTGTCAGAGAACCATCCTGTTTATTTCCTGGTTTACCTCATTTCTTGTTCTTCCTTATCCATGGCCTTGATCTTTTTCCACACCTTTCCCATTACAATTAGTCTAACTGTATCTTTTTAGTTTGTGTATATGTATCATTTATAGTTTATAGTGTATTTGTAAGGTCTTGAAAGTGTTCTTTTAGAACTACAATAACAGTGCTGTTATCTTCCTAATAAACACTTGAAAAAAATTAACATGATACTGAAAATCCCTTAATCCAAAAATACATGAGAAGTTGTCAAGAGCAACACATTTCCTCTGAAATCCATTTAAAAAAGAAATTCGCATACCACTGATCCATTATGACACAGTGCACTTTGTTTTTTGCAGAAGTGGCACAATTACTGTCACTCTTTCCACATATCTAATTTCTGCCCATGAGCTAATGTGATGGTATCATTGATGATAGGTCAAGGTTCCTGTGATAGGCTCACATGGCTCAGTACAAAGAATGAATGTGTTAAGAAACACTCTACTGCAGGCGAAGTGCTGTCATTTACATGCAGATTAGCAAAGTCTCCTCTCGTAAATGCTGTAATGAGTATATAGGCGTAAATTAGATAAGAAGGATTCTGCATATTTCTACAATTTTGCATACCGACATGTCAAATTAAATAGCACATTGCTCTTTCAGAAAACTCATTCTACAGTAGGCAGCTACGAACACTGTCAATGTGTCTCAAATCTGAAAGCGTTTGTGTAGAAAATGGAAGTGTAGCAATGAATGTAAAGGTACTGCAGGTGGATTTTGGTAGCTATAGCATCTTTGGAGAGTTTGAAACAAGAAACAAGAAGATGTGACAATTATGGGAACCCTTGAGACAGATTACATAGCAGTAGCAGTAAAGCAAATCAATGCCTTTTTAATCTGTGCAAATACATGTATAATTGATTTCAGCTAAATCTGCCATCAAAATTCAATATTACACTTCTCATGCATTTAGGTGAGCTGGGAAAACACACACCTGATACTCATAAATTATTTAAAACACCCTAAAAATAAATGCACAGCTACCCACCCACCAATCCTCTCAAAAAATGCAAACTGGAATTGTAACGGAATTAAGAAGAAAAACATAATTTTTTTGTGCTAAAGAATGTAAGGTTATAGTCCAAATCAATTCAACAAAAAGGGATGAATAAGAAATGTTCCAGTGGTATTTGGTTCCCAAGCGGTTTCATGGAAATAGGGGTCTCAAGGCCATTTTATATTTATACAGCTCAAAGCTTTTGAGATTAGATGCCTGCTTTAGGAGTGTGGCTTGTTTTGAAACGAAGAGGGGGTCAGATGGATGTTGAACCCCAGGAACAATCCTTCCTAATTTGGTAAGATTGGATTGTCTGTTTCAAAATGTCAGTGGCTTGGAAAACACTGAGCCATGCGAATGCTTGAGATTTTACTCGTGCAGAGTCTCTTCCAATTACATAGAACATGGAGGAAGAAGCAAGTGTCTTAGGATCCTATTATAGGCAGCCACGCTGGGCTTTTTCCTCTTCCTTTCTCTACAGGGTCACAAGGGTTCTCTCAACAAAACAACCCTGCCAAAGCTTTCGGAGTCAGAGTCAACCTTCTTAATCCCGAAATCCATCAAAATGCTATAAAGAAATAAGGTGAGGAGAAGATCCTGAAAAAATACAAAGCCTAAATTTAAATATTGCATATGATACCAGTTTTGTTAGATAAAGACAACAGGGAGGTACTGCATGTATTTAGACAGTGATTAGACATATGATAGTATGATTTAAGCATAGTTTTATTTGTTAGTTATGTATAAAAAGGTCCTAAATTCCTATATAGATATCTATCAGGTTAAAGCTAAGCTAACTTAACCTTATACTTATTTTCCATTTCAAATCTCATGAAAGTAAAACATTTCAGTCATTTATTTCAGATTTCAATGTGCTGTGCTGTAGTACAGATCCAAAACACAGCTCGCTCTCATTTATACTGAGAAACACGTCAATCTTTTGCCAACCTTGGCCCAGTTTCCCAAAAGCATTGTAAGGTTAAGTTCATCTTACACTCTTAGAAAAAAAGGTTAAATCTAGAAACCGTAAGACTTTTTTGGATGTCCCTCTGAGGAACCCTTAAAGGTACATCTGAGTGGTCCCTTATCAGAAAGGTGTTCAAAGTAGAAGCTAATAACTCTTAACTGTCCAAAGAACCCTTAAAGAAAAAGTGTAGAGTGTTCAATATGATGTTTTCTTCACCATATGACAATGATCTTTGTGCTGCAATGTTTTTGGGAAACTAAGCCCCGTTTGTCATTAAATATGAAAACAGCATACTGCAATACTAACTGCTTTTCCGTCAATTATAATCCTGCATATGTTTCACAGTCATTATGGCACAATGTCATATCCATCCTGCTTTACCTTGAATCACTTTTTAATGTCTGGTAATTATTCTGTCATTTAATTCATTCATTCTCTTATTGATCATTTATTATTTTATCCACTGCCCACTCCCTTGGGTCCCCTCTCTCTTAATTTATATGCTACAGGTAGCATACTGTATTGTGTTATTTGCAGTATCCCAATGACTGCCCTATTATCTCATTGTATTAGCAAATTATCGATCTGCTGGAACCCGCAGTGGGCAAAAACAATCTTGGCTATGGCCACTGAAGTGTTCAGTGCAATTAATCTCTTAATTATGTAAATGATTTAAAAAATATTTGAATAAAATATTAATGATATAATATATAAGCAGATGTGTGTAAACGCATTTATTTTAGATGCCAGTTTAGATGCCGTTATCATAAAAATGTGCATAATTTATCATGCAACTTGTATAAAAAGTCACATTCATGTTACATGGTAGCAATCTTTCAAGCGTTGGTATCTTCACACTTCTTTTCACCTACATGACATTTGTAACACACTTAAAACCACGGAAAATCACCACAAACAGGGTTCCTCAAGGGTTCCTTGGATGGTTAACAGCTTCTAGAAGAGGTTCTACTTGGAACTTTTTCTGAAAGGCAAACTTTCTGTTGTAGGTGTCAGGGACGAGCTGAAACAGAGAATGCTTTATCAGACCAAGAAATGGAGACAGTGAGTATTAATGTGTGGTTTTCGAATGGTGACTGTATACAGGCACTCACCTTGGGGGCCCCGTAGGAGTCGGGGAGAAGGGGACAGGAAAAGCTGACAGGAGCTGAACCCAGCAGGTGGGCAGCATCCTCTGTAGGTTGGCTCAGAGGTGCAGCAATGTCGACACGCAAAGGGACTGAAGAGGTAGCAGGCATCAAAATTCTCACAAATACTCACCTCTGGCATGGGTATCTGAAGCTCTTTGGCATCACAGGTTGAGTCATGACCACTTTGGTGAGCCAGGCCAGTGGGTCTCTAAAGCCATGGGTTCACCAGGCCTGACAACAGGTCATCAAGGCAAGACAGCAGCTCCCTGAAGCTAGACAGCATATCAACAAAGCTAGGCGGCAGGTCAGTGAGGTTAGGCAGAGGATCAGGGAAGCATGCCGATGGGACAGGAAATTTACACGCCAATGGGTCTGGACCCATCACCACAGCTGCAGTCTGAGGCAGAGGCAGTAGCCACCAAATGTGAACTTCAGCTGGTCATCATAAATAATCACTTATAATACCAAGTTAAATAATGAAGTTGGTAATAAAAAATAATGAACCTGAACAGCTGATTTAATACCTTTTCTGATTTAATACCTTTTCCAGTTTTGCAGATATTCTATAGAACAACTTTGTTGAATTTCATACAGATGAAGTCATAAGAAAAAAACAACTGCGCCCAAGTTTCATACATGTAAAAATTCTTACAAATTTGTAATTGTAATGCTGTTCCTATAATAGGCTATACTGTAGTTAGTTCATCCAAAATATTTTGGATTTATTCTGGCAATATTACTAGTTTATTGCTGATACACTTTGATTTCAGAATCATTATTTCTTAATCTTAAGATCAAAACCTTGACAATCTACAGCAAATACATTCGTTTTTGGCTTCCTGTGTATGAAACCGGACCTATGGACCTTTATTACAGTGCTTAGACAGTACTGTATATTACACTGCCTGTTGAAGGACATGTAAAACAGACAATAAATTTTGTCCCTTCTTTATGTCTCTATAATCTCACCTCAAGCTGAATGTTCTCATCACCACTCCCTACACCTTGACAATTAACACAATTAGTGGATCAATTTAGTGTAATTGACTTAGCCATGTGCTTGATTATCCTAATCAGTTGCTGTAACAAAGGTACCAGAGGATAGCAGCATGTTTACCTCACTAAGAATGAGTTTCCATATCTCAGGTTTATAGCCTTTAAACTGCGCTTTAGTACTCAGCTGACCTATAAAGACCATGCTTTATTTTGTCCCCTGTAATTACTGCTGATTCCAGCATTTTTAAGAGTTCTAATAATAGCAATGTCTATTCAGTTGCTCTAGATATGCCCCCAGATCATTAACCATTTTACAGTGGTTATTGCTGAGCAAAATTATGGTTTTATAATAATTTAAAAATCCAGACAATAACACAAAAGTTGGATTCTGTGGGACATTAAAGGTCTAACAATATTTAAAAAATACCATCAATACATTACTAATTATATTAAATATGGACTGCATTTTTAAATACAATAATTTACTTTGTACATTAGGTTATAGTGGTCATTTAAGCAAGTGGTTATCAAATATTTATTACAAGTCAAGGTAATATATTTACCAGATAAAGCATGCTAGAGTATTCGCCAGTGTTTAAGAGAAAGACTGTTTTGGAGCAATATTTGTATTTAAGAGACCTGAATAATGTATATCCATTCTTTAAATAGTGTGGAGACCATGTATTGATCAAATTAATATTCAAACATGAATCTATTATGCCTCTGAAATGTTTTTTTTTTCTTTTTTCTCAACAAACCAGAATATTTGTTGTAGGCCATTACTTTCAATCCGTTTCAAGTGGTGGGTTTTGTGATTTTCATCTACCGGAAAACAGAGACCAAATGGGCTAAATTACGAGCTCAGGGCAGATTAACTTCAGAGACCAAATGGATGCTTTCCAATTTCAAGGCTTTGCAGACTAATTCTTCACATTTTGTTTTGCTACAAACAAACACACAGCATACCAACTAAGCCAAACCTGACAGCTAACCCGATGCTAAATTTATAGGAATTGTAATGAGCGAGAGCAATTTTGTTGGCTTTCATACAAATTAATTTGTAAGAAAGGCTATGACCGCAAACCACACCCTCGCTCTAACCTTAACTGTGTGCAATTTTTTAATTATTATTATTTATTTTTATTTTTATGCATTTATGATTTTAAAACTATGTGGACAAATTATATCCACAACCCCCTCAAAGTAATTTCTAGGCCCATGATATATTACATTCAGGTAGTCCCCATTCTTCTGAATATCCTAAAATAAAATGGTCAGACTTATTACGGTAATCCAACAACTATACTGGATTTTGAATCAGACTAAAAGTCAATTTTCATGACAAGTAGCTCAGTGTTTACATGTGGCTTTTGTGGCAATGAACTGCACTTACAGACCACATCACATTTACATGTTTGAATGTTTTACTGAATGATTAGTAACCAGCTATTCATTAAAAAAAATGCCACATAAAGCATAAATCAAGAATATTCAGCATATTTCAACTGGGAGCAGCCAGTTCCTTTGTGTATCTGAATCAGTACAGTACAGTACCAGTTTTGGCGTTTCTGGATTTAGACTTATTTATATTATTAATATAAGAAGAAGAAATAGAGGCACAGAGGAGTGAGAACTGAAAGGGACAATCTGAACAGTGAAACTTAATTTTTAAATTCTATATCTCTATAGGCTGCCCCATCCCACTATACCCTCTACTTTGCCTGTTAGGAGACACATCAGCCATCACTATATCTGTTGAAAACAAGAATATACTCCTCATTTCACTAAACATGGGCAAGAAAACAATCCTCATGAACTGGAAGTCAAACATAAACATAAAAACATAAACATCACAAGTTGGAAAAACCTACTCAATTATCACATAGCAATGGAAAAACTCTCCGCCTCTATCAAAAATCATACAAATTAATTTGATTCTATCTGGACAACAGTCACCAGTTCCTTACATTCCATAAGACAACATTTTCTATAATTCATCTACCTCTCATAGCCCCTTTCCGCCTACATACCCACAAACACAGCCTGAAAGACCCCCCAACCTTTAACTCTTCCAAATATATATATATATAGACATATACCCATTCTCACTAATTAAAGTTTATTCATATATGTATGGGTGTGTGGTGTATGTGTGTTGTGTATATCTGTATACTCTTTTGCTGTATAATTATAGCTACACTATTCCCCCTTAACTGCAAACAAACTCATTAACCTGTACACAGTACTACCATTGATGCTCTGCGTAGTCATTAACACCACAATTATGAATGTTGTGATTATTACTATTATTATTTGTTATGGTCCATATGTGTGGTTGTCATTGTTTGTTGTTGTCAGTATCTGTCAGTGTCAATCTTGGTTAATATCTCTATCAGAAGAAAATGTATAGAAATTAGTAACTATGACAAAAATAAATGATTTTAAATGATTAATTATTTAAAATGATTTTATTTATAGTTTATATACATATATCATTTTAATATAATATATATATATATATATTTTTTCTTCTCTCACATTGTGTTCCTATGTTCTTGATGGGATGCTCCCTCCTCCTTGTAGGACACCCTCATCAATATGTGAACTATTGAATTATTGTTACTAACAAAGTCTCTATGTTCCCTGAAGAGTGGGGGTGGTGGCAGGCAATAATAAAGAAAAAAACAAAAAACTATTCTATATCTCTGTCCAAAAACCCTTAGTGAACAAACACATTACTGAAAGTCGAGATAATATAAATCACTTTGTTTTGCAGACAGATGTGACACGTTAGAACGCTTTGTATGCGGTGTAACTCTGTGACCATGCCATGGTCTGGACTTCTGGATTTCCTTCATCAGAGAAAGAAAGCAACATCTCCAAGCTTTAGGGGTCTTTACGAATAACCTCGGGTAGATCATAAACAAGAATTTAAACTGATATTGTACACTAATAGTTATGGTGTCCTCTTAGTCTCTAAAATGCCTCGTTCCCCTCACACTTTCATTTCTGAAAGCCAAATGCTTCAATTATGTGACAAAACCAGCCCAATGGCCACTTCAAAACCAGTCCTGTGGTCAACAAAACCAATTTTCCAAATCGGACCCTCCCAAGCCTTGTTTCAAACGCCAAAATCATGACTTTAATTGTCAAATTTATTGTAATATTTACAAAGTAACATTGTTTAATACATTTTTTATGAAACAGTATTAAAACCATGCAGTTTTACTAACCACCAAGGTCCTAACATAGTCTCGTATTATTCCATATTGTATATTGTTATAAATAAAAAACAGCTATGAGAATGAGTAAACCAGCACAGTCATACAATAAAAGTAGCACACACTTTTTATTTCATATGCATTT
>JAOUQW010058055.1:0-14745 GCA_028565825.1 Olivaichthys viedmensis
AAGCTGGAAGTGGAGCTCCATACGGACTAGCAGATAACATTAGCCCCAGGCTGTGCACACACACACACACACACACAGACTATGTCTATACCCATCACTCTCATATACACTGTGTTTGATATTATGGTTCAGTTATCTGCACACTGCAGCAATGTGTTGCAATTTTACCACACACACACACACACACACACATCACTCTCACACCTGTGTGTTGTCGCACACATGCTCACAGTCACATGCGCATTTTCAGTGTGTGTGTGTGTGTGTGTGTGTGTGTGTAAAAGGGTGATTCCATTTCAGTTACGGTAATTCCTGCAACCTCATTCCTGTGGTATACCCTGTGTGTGTGTGTGTGTGTGTGTGTGTGTGTGTGTGTGTGCTGATCGTTTTACACCAAGTACAAGGAAGTGACTCACAGCAAATGAGGGTGTTATTTTTTAATGAGGTGTGGTTCATGATCTCTCTCTATCTCTATCTCTCTTACTATCTCTCTCTCTCTATCTCTATCTATCTATCTATCTTTCTATCTATCTATCTATCTTTATCTATCTCTCTTACTATCTATCTATCTATCTATCTATCTATCTATCTATCTATATCTACTCTCTCTCTATCTCTCTCTATCTATATCTCTCTCTATCTACTCTCTATATCTATTTCTCTCTCTATGTCTATCTATTTATCTATCTATCTATCGATCTATCTATCTATCGGTCTATCTCTCTCTCTCTTTAGGATATGGATGTGTCTGTTCTGTCTGGAAGAATGAAAGGAGGTGGAGGTGTCGGTTCTGGCCAAGGTGACAAAGTTACCTTGGAACGTGTTCCTTACTCAGCAGCTCTGCAACCAGGAGGTAAAACACACACACACACACACACACACTTATATTACAGACGAACATACTAATGTGAAATCAATGCATTAGTTTTATTGACTAACCTGAACATGTGTGCATGTTGCAGCGGTGAGGGTGCTGCCTTCCCTGCCAGTCGTGCCCAGTGTGACTACGGTGCCCGCTCCAGGTAGCATAAACACAAATGTCTAAAACAACAGACGCCAACAGTTGTAATACTGCACTAGAGTTATGGTTGTTTCTATTTCTTTATGTATCTCAGATCCACAGACTCTTATGTCCCAGCAGCAGCAAGCCATCATAAATCAGCAAGCTGTCATTATGGTACGTGAGTGCTAAGAAACGCAGATCTTCCGATCAGAATCATTTTTATTTGCTACACATAAGAGGAATTTGTTTTGATGAGTGCACATGTAACATACTAAACAGACAACACTGAAGGATTTACATATATGCCAAGAAGTATAAGAAATAGATAAGGGACTAAACTAACCTAAAATAAATAGGATAAGTAATATATGCTAAGGAAGAAGTATAATGGAATAGTGGTATAAAAGAATATTGAATATGTACATATGTGCAGAGTTTGAAGAGACCTTTACAATATTATATACAGTATGGTACACTGATGTTGGCATTTGTGCAATGATACAGTAATTTACACATTATTGTACACATGATACTGTGACATTGGCGAAGAAGAGGTGTGAGCAGGAATCATTTTTAAAATCAGGAAATTGTTCTTTATTTGGCAAACACACTCTTACAGCACAACAACATAGATTGGTAGTAAGCCAGAGAACTGAACTAGCATGAGAAACCGGCGGGGGTTAACAAAACCCACCAGACTTCTGCCAGTGGTAGATACAACTAATGTGTTGGTTCCATGCATTCCGGCACGGACAACCCAACACACATTTCCCCCCCCCCCCCGTTTTTCTACTGAACACCCATTCCAACAAACATGGGATTCTTTTACACAAATAACAGGCGGCCACAGGGGATCACAGGTATGCAAATGCACACCATTCAGGCGCACCGCCGCTACAATACATTTGTGCAGAATGGCCCAGTGCAAAATTCTGTGCTACAGTAAAGAGGGGTGCTGGATTTCAGGCTAAAGTGCCAAGTGTCCACTGTGGTTGATGAGGGCCACAGCTCTTGGGGAAAAACCTGTTAATATGCTTGTTTTTTCTGGCCTTGATGGCTTTGAGTCTTCTGCTAGAGGGAAGGGGTTGAAAGAGGTCATGTCCACAGTGAGAGGGGTTGACTATAATCCTGCCAGCATGCTTCCCGACCCTGCTGTTGTAGATGTCCTAAAGAGTTGGCAGATCACATCTGATGATTCTTTCTGCTGTCCTGACTATGCACTGGAGTTTGGCACATTCCTATGACATGGAGGAGCCAAACCATGTCGTTATTGAAGAGGTGAAGATGGACTCAATGATTGCAGTGTAGAACTGGATCCTCAGAGCATGTGGAAGGTTGAATTTCTTCAAGTGCCTCTGAAAGAAGATCCTCTGCTGTGCTCTCTTGGCAAAAAGGTGGTGTTCCCCTACCACCTCGTGTTCTTGGATATAGTGGTGCCCAGGAACTTGAGTGACTCCACAGTAGAGACCATGGGTGAGGGAGGTCTCCTTCAAAAAATCTACAACCATCTCAATAGTCTTTATGGTGTTAAGCATAATACGTGTATGACCTCACCAGAACACTGGATGCTCAATTTTTTTTCTGTTGGCAGATTTGTCACCATTATAAGGCCGACTACGGTTGAACTTCACAGGATCTTCACAGACGGTTCCCTGGAGGTGCAGTTGTTTGTGTAAAGACTAAAAGAAGGGGCGATAGCACACAGCCTTGAGGTGCCCCTGTACTGAGGGACAGAGTGTCTGATGTATGTTTTCCCAGCCACACCTGCTGTCTCCTGTCTGTCAGGAAATCTGTGATCCATAGACATATTGGATCTGGCACAGTCAGCTGGGAGAGTTTGACCTGCAGCAGCTCTGGGTCAATGGTGTTAAAAGCCAAGCTGAAGTCTACAAACAGAACCCTAGCATAGCTTCCTGGACTGTCAAGATGCTGTAGCATGAAGTGCAGGGTTAGATTGACTGCATCATCAACAGACCTGTTGGCCCTGTACACAATCTGCAGGGGGTCCAGCAAAGGGTCAGTGATAACCTTCAGGGGTTCTTCATCTTGTATTCAGTGATCTCCTGGAGGCCTTTCCAGACTGTTGTTGGGTTGTTTGCATCATATTGACTTTTCAGCTCTCTTTGCTGCTTTAATCCCCTTCTCCAGCCTGTACTTGGCCTACTTGTAAAGGACTTTGTCCCCACTCATGAATGCGGCCTCTTTTTCTCTACGAAGCTATCTGGGTTCTGCTGAAAACCATGGTTTGTCATTGTTGTTAGAATACAGCTCTCTTCACAGAAACTGATGTATGATGCCACGAGGTTTGTCGCATTCATCCAGCCCATCTGTCGCATCTTTGAAGACGCTTCAGTCCATGAAGTCAAAGCGGACTTGTAGCTTAGCTTTCCACCTCTTCACTGTTGTAACAGCAGGCTTGTTGGTCTTGAGTTTTTGCCTGTATGTAGGAATGAGGTGAACGAGGCTGTGGTCGGAATGTCCGAGAGCCGCGTGCGTGACAGAGTGGCATGCACCTCTAATCGCGGCGTAGCAGTGGTCCAGAATTTTCCCTTCTCTTGTGGCACAAGTGATATGTCATCTGAACTTCCCTTTGTTAGGTTAGCACTGTTAAAGTTGCCCAGAATGATGAATAGTGAGTCCGGTTTCTCTCTTTCTACCTATAGTATCTGATCAACTAGCTGTTTTAGCGCCTTGTATTTACAGTTAATAAAAATGTCATTTCAGATAAGGCGAACGTGATTTTAACAAAACCGTGACATCATTACACCAGCGTTCCTTGACAAAAAAAACAGATTCCTCCTCATTTAGTTTTGCCTGTTTGTCCCGCTTCTCTGTCCACTCTGAACAGTAAAACCCCAGGTAGACACCTGGAGAGACAGGTTTCGGTAAAACAAAGTGCAGATGAGGTCGAAAAGTCCTTGCTGGTCTTGCTGAGGAGAAATATTTCTTCCATTTTGTTGCGTAGTGAACACAAGGTAAACAGGGATGCCAGAGGCGTATGAAATCCCCTACATCTTCTCCGCTTCCTCACAAGGTTAAGCAGAGTAATGGCACTCGATGGGAGAATTTCCACAATTTCTGTCGGTTTAGGGATGAAATCAGGGCAGTTGTCCCTGGGGATAAGCAAGTTTTCCCTGCTTCAGATAATCGGGTTTGATTCACCCTTGACAACAACAACAAACACAAATAAACACAACAGGTAGAAGTACCCCAACAAGGCGGCTATTTGCGGCGCCATCTTGAATATTAAGTCAGTATGCATACTATGTATGCGTGGATATAAAATTTTCATATCACAATAATTGCCCAACCCTTCAGCATGGTTAGCATTATTATAAAAAATTGCATTTCATTACTACATGTTTATTTCTACTTGTCTCGTTACGCAGCTTTGTGACTCAAAAGGACTCGTACGTCAAAACCTCTAGCACAATCTGAACTTTACTCACAATCACTGGTTATCAGCTTAAATATGAACACAACTAAGGTTTTAAATAGGTTTAAGGGTACATGTGATTATGCCTTCAATTTTGCTGTCCTTATTATTTAGGCCCAGCAGATGACCATGCAGGCCATGGCCATGGCGACGACAAGTCCTATCTCAAGCCCCCCCATCAGTCCTCCCCCCACTCCCTACACCTCCTACACACCCCTCCCCTCCAGCCCATTCTCTGCTGTGCCCCCGAGCCCGTATGCCAATTTCCCGCCCAGCCCCTATGCCCATGTTACCCCATCATTCTACACTGTTAGCTCGAGCATGACCTCTAACCCTGGCTCATCCGTCTCGATCCATCAGCTAAAGACAACCCAAACACAGAAAAACATGCCAGAACAGGTTAGATGATCTTTCTCTTATGTATATGTACAGTATATTTAAAAATGTATTTATGATTTTCTTTTTATGCATTATTATAGTTTTTAATGTATTATTATTGTTGTTGTTGTTGTTGTTGTTTGTTTGTTTAATTTAACATAGCTAGGCAACTGACTATGTTAATATTGTATTTAGAATATTTATTCAGTTTATTCTAATTAAAGTACTTAATTTGAACCAAGTTAGATTTGCATATTTATCTAGCCTTCACATTCTGTTTACTGCTTAGCAATGGATGTCCCATTCACCCAGACAATTTACAATAATACAATTAAAGACCTTTTAATTATAAGGTTCTGACTTTTTTTGTCAAAAATGAGTTAATATTGCATGTTATTTACATGGCACTGAATATATGTGGAAACTTTTATCGTCAAATATTGGTTAAAAGTTGTTGTTTTTTTAAAGTAGTATCTGCTTTGACATTTACATAATTTAGCAGACACCCTTATCCAGAGCTTTGACCTTATTAAGGATCAAAACTTTATGGCTCAGTATCTTAAAATCACAGACCTGTCAGATAAAACCTTATAATTCCAAAGTCTCAAACTGTAAAATGTATTTTAAATATATACCCAATATATCTCATCAATTTTTAGCAATGTAAATAATATTAATGGAAATTGAGCCCAAAAAGCCCTTGCCATGCTTGGGGATCCTTCCCTCCCGAGCATCCTCCAGGCAGGTGTGTGTGCACAGGTGGGAGTGTAAAGAGAAGGAGAAAATGGGACAACAACTAGATCAAAATGATGGAACCATTAATACTGTAAAATAAATATGATTATTAATTATGATTTGTTTATTAGAGAAATTGTAATTAAAGTAATTAAAGGTCCATGCACTTGATTTTGATTGACTGTGTATGAGATTATTTTTGTGTGTTCATTGACCCTTTGGCTCGCTGGCTACATGTAAAGTTTTGCTTTATCTCTAGGGTAAAGACTTGAAAGGAATCTTAGGGAAGAAACAAACTCCTCCAGCAAAAATCTTAATAGACAAAAAGCCTTCCAGAAAACATGGTATGTAATCAGTTCTTGTGTCACGTTCTTGTTTTTTCTTGCATATGTGTGACACATAGCGTTCATTGCTGTTGTTCATTGCTCATTGCTCTCTCCCTCTCTCTTTTTCTCTCTCTCTCAGCTCCAGTAGCAGTCTTAGGTCCCATGCGTTTGGCTCCAGCTCCTGATGGAGAAGTGGTTAAATATTCTGTCTCTAACTCAGAGCATATCGTCCCCAGCCACAACATTAAGGACATCATCAAACAATATCAAACACCACCTGAGCCACCTCTATCAGAGAGCAGGAGGTGTGTGTGTGTGTTCATGTTTGCACATTATACGATCAGATTTAGTGATTTCACCAAGAACTTCTTTTATTTAATCAGTTATTAAAAACTAATACAGTTTTAATATTCCTCAAACAAGATTACGTCATTATTCACTAATACAAGTCAATAAAGTTAATATCAGGTGTTAGTTGTTCACTGTGTGTTAGTGTCACCAGAGAGGACAGAGCTTAACAAGGTGAGGGAGGTGTTATACACTCTCATTTATCATCTCTCGTATACACAATCTCAGTGATCAATAGAACCTAGCAATTAGAAACAGAAGAGTTCCTTTAAAAAAAAAGATTTAAAAAATCTCTTAACTGCTCTCTATATAGAGCTTTTAAGAACTTCACCAGTAGTGTTCGGCTGACATTTCGGCTGAGGTTTTCTGCTCAATACACCGGATTACGGTCATAAATAAAAAACAAAGACAGGACAAATACACAGCAATCAAGCCATTCATGAAATATGATCAAAATCACAGAAACCAGCATTTCCCTTTTTCCAGTTTTTGGTAGTAAATGCATAGCAACAAAATACAGGTCAATCTAACACTGATTAAAAACTTCAGCAATCCACAACAAATTAATTCACTACCATAAAACGCTGGCACTCATAAGGCTCACACATGCATGTTTTGTCAAACAGCCAGCAGGGTAAGAAAGAGATTACTCTGGGAACTATACAGCAAGCAATTACATACAGTATGTTTAAACAGGGGTGCGTATGGCCTCAAAACAAAACAAAAAAGATAAAAAAAGTGAGTTATTAACAGACCAGGTCTGCAAATATATGCTTCATATGTAGGGCAGACCCACTTAACTATTAAGTCATACAGACAAGCGTTCACCAGGATATACATGATGCAGGGACTGAATGTTTTTTCTCATGGGCTGTCGAGGGTGCTGCACCTGCTCACTTCAATACGATGGTGTTAGCGTTTTGTTTCCCTCTGTTGCCAAGCCTATACCAGCACTTGCAGAACTATACACACTATAATAGAAAAAAAAGACCTTAACTACAAACCAGGTTTGTATACATCCACAGCATCTTAATCACGTTGAGTCTAAACAGCCTAATATTATTAGATAGAAGCTGAGAGAATCTAAACGAATAGAAAGAAGGGGAATGGAGAAACCACAGACAAATACTCATCACAAATTCCAATACTAATATTAGTCCAAGTGTGACAATGTCTAGATAAAATTAGGTCGTCACAACCTCCTACTCCTAATAACGAATGGGTCTCTGTGCTTTCATTGTCTGCTGGGAGTGACGTAGACCCTGTCCAGCAGTGGTCACCGTCCCTTCTGCCAGAACCTCTACCTGAAGCTCGAATCTGAACTCGAACCTGGTAAGCAAGTGGAACGTCCTGGACACTTCAATGCCCAGGGCTATACAACCTGTGAATCTGCAACCCTTGACAGCTCTGGCAAGTGTGCCAATTACACAGTACACAATGCACTAATATGCCTTGGACAACACCTGTATGGGAGCTGACCTCTGCAGCGGGACATCAATTGGACATCCCCAGGCAACCTAACATGTCAGCAAACAATACAAAATGAGGATTAAGAACAGTACTGTGTTGTTATGAGCTTAAAACCAAGTGAAATGTTTAGCAGGACAATAAAAATTAAACTGTTCCTCTATAGTGCTTAACAGAGAAAGAAGTGTTTGATTGGAACATTTTCACATACCGTTACCATGAAGAGTGAGACTCTTCATGCACCCATAAAGGTTATAGAGCCGGAGCAAAATCGGCCTCCCAGCTAATCAAAATGCCATCTGGGCAGCCAAAGACCTAAATCAATGAGGTCAGCAAAGCTTTTGCGGTTGATATGGTTGATTATTTTAGTGAGAATTGCCACCGTATATATATCTAGAAAAGAGTTTGATCATAACATAAAGTATGTAAGGGCAACGATCCAAGGGCCTACCCAAAGACAAATAATCTAAGGCTACTTCCAAAGTTAGTTTGTTTGAATAGGTGAAAGATGGAATCTCAACTCCGGCCCCCACTTGCTAAGCAGCAAAAGCCATTTACCGCACTGAAACAGCCACCATCATAACTGTGGACCTAAAACCCACAAAACTTGTGTGCCCACTCTGTGATGGACTATCCCAGGAATCATCAATACTGTTAATACACAGTAATCCCAAAATTTGTTGTTAGGACAATTTTCCTGTACTATTACAACCCTCTTCTGCTTTACTTTAATTCCCCTGATCTGGTAATCTGTAACCCATTACTGGCTTTTAGCTGTAATTAGCACAGATTATCTGTTTATTGGATTAGTTGGTTTCTTAAATGCTTCTGAATCAGAAAAAAACTAAACAGAGTAACCTGGGTTCGACAGTGAAAACAAAAACACTGAATATGAGCAGTTTTCCCCACAATTCTTACAGATAGAGCAACCTTGGGCATCCCCTGGTAGGGCCATTGGTCGCTTTGTGATCCTGGGGTTGCTTTCCCAAATCCTGGGAGTGAGGCTTAGCTTTTGAGTCATTTAGTCCCACATTCCCTTGAATTAATGCTGTCATGGGACCAGCAATCTTGGAGAGCCTTGGTCTAAACCATCAGTAGTACCCAGCAAAACCAAGAAAGGACTGCTGTCCCTGTCTGCTGACGCTTCTCCAGGCCACTGGCTATACCTAGCTGACTTACGATATGTCCCAAATGCCGCACCTTTCTCTGAAATAGGTGTCATGTATGGGGCTATAGTTTGGGACATGCTCATGCAGTTTTGGGAGAGCTGTCTTTTCCCAGTCTGCTGGGGCCACTTCCACCTGCCAGTAATGGCTAACCAAATCTAGAGTATCAACATGCTCACTTGACTCCTACAAGTGACTCCTCTAGGCAAAGAAAAAGCATCTTCATAGGTCAATGCATTTAGCCTTTGATAATCAATACAAAAACAGCCAAGACCCATAATATCAAGACAATATCAATATCTTAATATCAAGACAATTGGTATTGTCCAAGGGCTGGCACTGTCCAAGATAACCTTAATGTTCAACATATCTTGCAAAAGACATTGTAGTTTAGGGTACAGAGAAGAATGATACCTCTCCCTTACAAGAGCCACTACTCCAGAATGGATATGATAGAGGACTGCATTAGTGCAGCAGAAATCCTCACAGAAACACACTCGTCCACTACCTTAATAGGGCAGTCATTTGCTTCCGTTGGTCTGCAGTTAGTCCTCGACCTCTGGGCACCTACTCACCAATGAAGACTTCTCTCCTGGCATACCACCTCTAGTTGTAGGACCATGGTAAACTGTGGACATAGGACTTTGTTATCAGGCTCTGTCTTGGCTGGATCACTGATATGCCACTTGTGGTCAGGCTCATGAAAAGCAGAGAATGAAAGCCCATATTCCCTCTCCAGGGTTTTGTCTGCATTGGAAACATTTCTGGGTTTAATAAGATAATTTCTCTTAAGTGTTACACCCTCTGAGTATCTTTCATATGCACTAAGTTTAGTTATTCCCAGTACACAACAACCAACAGCAAGTGCCTAAAAAAGCTTGCTTTATCGGCAGAATGGCTTGTCGAGGGGGCTACACCTTCCCACAGCAATATAATGACGGAGACAATGATAAACAGGTTTGTGTATGTGCACAGGGTCTCACACCAAGTAGCTGTGAAGCAGCGTCAATTGGCACGGGACGCCCTGCAACAGCATGCTTTTTTTTTAAAGTGACAGCAAGTCCCAGACAATCACAATTACATGGGCTGTGTGTCCATGTAAAAAAAATTGCCAAAAAAATTTGATATCTCACTTTTAAATATTGTTTTCTTGAATAAAATATATCAACTGAATAAAAGTTTGGATTAGTTTTTATATTAAATTATGAAATAAAAACAGGTCTTGGTAGTGTACTCAAACTTTTGGACCCTACTGTAAATCTCTTAATGAATGCAGGGTTATTAAGTTAAATCGCTTACTGGTATTTTCTGTATTATAGAAGAGAAGGCAAAGCTTTTGTGAAAAAAAGGAATCCACATGACGAGGCCATGCAAATTTTGAAAACCCAGACGGACATTCCGCCTCCTCCACAGGTAATTAATCTTTTTTCTGATTCTGGGCATTATTTTTGTTTCTGTACACATCACATTTTTGTTTCTGTACACTATTTATGTGACTCATACCTGCAAGTTTGGCAGGTGGGAGAAAACACTGATCATTACATGATGCAAAACGGGAGAAAACACACCCATTTCAAGAAAATGTATAGCTATCCTGACACGTATGCCTTTGGCCTGGAAAAGTTCTGGTTGGTGATCAAGCCAGCCAAGCAAAAACTTACCTCCACCATCTCCGATTGTGGCACTAATGCTGTGCATGTTTAGAGCGAGCATGCAAACACATTAACACACTGTGTCTTCACACACACACTATCCAAGTGCTCCTTATTATCCAATCTTTCCTTGAGAAGTGCTTACAGTACCTCTCAAGGAAAGATTCTGTGTCCTGAATGGTGTGCGTGTGTGTATCCCTGCAGAGAAGAGCTCCAGCTCCTGTATATGGGTCTAGAGAGCTAGGTCTCAAACCAACCAAGAGCACCAAAAAGAGGGCACCAGAACCACCATTTAACATACCACCAGGTACCAAACACACAGTGCACAAAAAGACACAAATCGAATTTGCTACTATTAGGTGGCAAATCTAAATCACTTCAGTGAGGCAAAACAACAGCAAAGTTGCTCTCCTATTTAAAAGCATAAAATCTGCAAGTATTTTGTGTGTGTGTGTGTGTGTGTGTGTGTGTGCATGTATGTATGCAGTGTCCAGAGATCTGCCCGTAGAATCAGAAACCATTCAAACATCACTCCACCTTAGCAGCACGGACGAATACTACACATACACCAACGTCCCGTGGAAGCTCTACCTCAGGAAGGAGGTGAGTGTTTTTAGATAACTAGATATTTTATAGCAATACAATTGTGAAGTGTTTTTTGGGGGTACTCCGGGACTAGGATTGAGAAAAATTGTTCTTTGCGTTATGCGTTGTTTGAGAAAAATTATTTGACAGAATTTTACTGCTTTTTGATCAAATAAAATGAATAAAACAGTTAAAAGGAAAATAAAGTAAAAAAACAGTTCTTTTGTTAGGTGTTTTACCCCAAGGACAACTGGAATCATCCGCTTGTGTTGGATGTAATATTTAAGCAGGTAAGAACATTACTGCCCCCCCTACAGCTAGTCTGCTTTACACTAATTTAGGCACTGTTACTGAGAAGTGCCCTTACCCTACACGGATCTTTTCTTCCCCTCTTTCTTCACTTTTTCACTCTCATTCCTTCCTCAGATTGTTAATGACATGTTTTCAGAGGCCTGTGTGCGCATCACCAAAGAGGAGCGGCTGAAGATGAAGGCCTTGTTCAGTAAGTGAACTTGTAAAACCCCAAGATGCTTTGCTAAGTGCCCTCAGTGTTGACCCTTTGTATCAATAAAAGATGTATGTGTATGACAGCGGAACACAAGATAAATCAGAATGCAAACGTCCAGGACGAAAGGGCGAAGAAGGCCGTGGTCTCGGCGGCCCGTGAATCGTGGGAGATTTATTTCTCGCGGCTTTTCCCTGCATCGGTGGGTACTGGGAAAAGAAGCCAAAAATAAAAGATAGAAAAGAAAGAAAATAAAAAACAGACCTTTTGGGCTCTACTTATGCTACAAACTTTGACATCTGTATGCCACAGGGCAGCGTGGGCACTGGAGTCCAGGTATTGGCCGTGTCTCACTCCGGTATCAAACTATTGAAAACAGTGCAGAGCAGTGCCCAAGTTCCAGATTACTTCAGAGTGCTGAGATCATACAGGTACCTGTTCAAAATGACCCATTTTAAATTTTTTACTAAAAGTGGAACAATACTAAAAACATAAAACGGCGCTTGGCTGTGCTTGGCTCACTTTCTCTAATTAACATAAAAAGTTGTTTTGTTTTGTTTTGTTTTGAATCATTTTGAATCATCAATAATGCTAATAATAATATATGCTTAAAAAATACTGGTGTTTGTAGATTTAAAACAAAACAGGGATTTTAGTTGCTATCAATTTTCCTCCATCTCTTAATTACACTCCATTATGTGCACACACAACTGCTATCAGGAACATTCAAGGCATGGTTTTCTGTGTCTATTTTCATAAATACTGTTTATAATGTTAATAACTGAGATGAAGCTGATATCTAAAACATATTTATTTCTCTTTTGCTCCCTTTTTCTCTTAAACGCTCTTCTTCTTTTAGATACACAGACATCCTCTTTGTGACCATCCCATCTCCGAACATGTTGGAGTTCAATATGATGAATGAAAAGTTGATCCTGTTTTCAGCCAAAGCTCCACAGATCAAGCACATGGTTGATCTCTTCATCTCGCAGCTGAAGAAGGTCAGGGTGGTGCAGGGTCACCATCTGCAACCTCCTTATTCCTGTTTTCTTTTCCGATCAATCATATAAATCCCCCTTGTTCTTTCTCCATTCATCAAGAATTTACAACAGGATAAGAGACAGAATGTCAATATGCGTATCCACATTTTCTCTTGTTATAAATAAGCACTTGTGGTTCTCCTAAAGTGCAATCTTTAAAGAAAATCTTTACACCTTAGACCCAAGAAAACTGTCAAGCTCTCTCTTGCTCTCTTTCCCTATCTATCAATCTATGTATCTGTCTATCTGTTTATTAATATGCCTCCCTCCCTAAATATATATCTCTTTCTCTTTCTCTCTCTTTCTCTCTCTCTCTGCAGGACTCTGAGTATGCAGTAGCTGAAAGGAACTACATCACCCAGGAGCTAACTCTACTTAGCTTCTATAAAGGAGACATCATTCGCTTGCAGGCTATGGACGGATTACAGAAGGGTGAAACACTGCTTTCCTCTGTTTCTCACTCGCTCAGTCATGTCTCACACACAAACACACACTCAAATCCCCACACATACTGTACATGTGCCGTTTTACAGCGTGTATGTGCATACCTTTCAGGCCAATTGTATGGATGTGTGGTGAAGAAAAAGGTCATCTGCCTGGAGGAGGTAAACAGATACACAGCAGACTTTGGTAAGACATGTTGCTTTAACATTGTGTAAAGCTGTGTTTCCTTCATACATTTTCAAATTGTACATAAATTATGTATACACTATAAAATAATGTCAAACAAAATAGGCAGGGCAGAAATCTGAGACTAATTTTCTCCTGCTGATATATCATATTTATATATATATAGGTGGCAGGTAATGGGAAACAAGTGAGCTAAAGGGATAGGCAGGGCTGTAAATGGACTGGGATGTGTTATCTTATTATTCCTCCAGAGTATCTTGAAAGGGCTCATAAATCAGGGACTAAGCTTACATCATGATAGGTAGATATCCCAAATGGAGCGCCATGCCCAATTCCCCAGGTTGAAACTAGGGGGGCTCACTGCGGTGACGATCCCCCTGCAGTTTCTATCTTATAACCTTATAGCCTTTCGGCAATTCTGAACCATCCATCAATCCCAAGTCCTGTGGAGGAATGGCGCAAGGAGTTTTGAGCAAATACAACCCTCCAGGAGACCATCATGACTAAAGACCTGATTTAACAGTAACCCGGAGAAGAGACTTTTGATTTTTGATCAACTATAACTAGTATTATGGTATCGCCTTGTGAAGGCTATGAATAAATTGGTATGAGCACAATTATTAGGGTATGGATCGAGACATCATTTTGCCACAGCATCAGTTTATCAGTTTATCATGGCACAGATGCTATACAGCTGAACATACTATGCCATGTCTTGAGATGGGCCACCAATAGTGCTGTGAAAGAGTCTGTGTACAGCATGTGATACCCAGGTGTCCCAAAGCTAGTGTGGTATCTGCCCCTGTGTTTAATCTTAATGTTGTCTCAGATACAATGGGTTTTATCAGCAGGGCAGTTGGCTGAGCTAAGATAGATATTGTTATTATTTATATCACCACATGAGCTAAAGCCTAATCAAGTGAATACACTTTTTTATTCCAGGCTGGAAGTTTGGGGCTGTGATGAGCCGCAGCGGTGCGTTTCCTGCAGAGTGTGTCATTCCGGTAGCAGCTCCGGTTTTCCTAAATCTGCCCTCGGACAGGCAAGGAGAGCCGAGAGACGGGAAGAGCCAAGTGATGGCATCAGGAGCCGTGGTATCCAGCGCTGCTGCACGTGAACTCGACCCAACACTGGAGGTTCTATAATAGTATAATTATATTATTTTACTATTATATTATGATACACCTTTGTATTCCTCTTTATCTGTATACTATAGAAGTATCTATAATATATTCATTAGTATTTACTGTATCTATAATCAAGCACATGCAGCATTGCACATCACTAAATTCCAGTATTTTGGAAATATAGTAAACAGTGATGTAATCATATTTGAGAAATCTAGTTTGTCAAAAAATGTATTACTTTTTTTGAACCTTGTGAATTAGAAACAGCTTTTGGTAGTGGACTTAAACCTATAGAACCTGCTCTATATTTGGTTTAAGATTAATTTCTGCCTTAATGTTACTCTATA
>JAOUQW010058124.1:0-14739 GCA_028565825.1 Olivaichthys viedmensis
GATTTATTCTTACTTTAAACATGATGTACAAAACAGGATTTATAAAAACCCGAAACTGATGTGAAAATGTTCTTATATGTACGCACACTGAAAAGTATGTGTACAAATGATTTTTGTGCTCATTCACCGGTACGCTAGTGCATGCTCACTTCTCCTGGCGAGGGACTTTTAGTCATGCCGGTGTTACATAAGTGAGAGTAACTGAACCAATTAATTAAATTCACAATTAGATAGCTAGATAGTGCATACATATTTTCCCCTGTGAAACGCCCAATATGTGTTATCATTTCAAATCGTGGTATATATATATAATGAGAGAGAGACAGAGAGACAGCCTATATACAGTAATCTGGGAATAGTAAAGTGCCATGGCTTATTTGCTTTGTTAGAGGACCTCGTCAACTCCGCATTATGCAGAAAGCGTGTTTTCCAAGATCGATTCGATTTTTGAGAAGCGAGCACAAGCCCCGATTAAAAGGGAATTTCTAATCAGAACAATATACAAACAATATATTTGCTCTGGCCGGTACCTCTGCCAAAAAAAACACTCTTGCTCATTAGAGTTCCTACAAACGTGTGCGAGATCGGCTTGTCTAAACCACCAGTGGTGATGCAGAATCAAATACATGATTCTGAAAACCAAATGACAAATGACCAAATGACAAAGCTGAACCATGTTGCTTTCTAAAACATAAGAAAAGTATTTGATTCATCACCTCCGAATCTTTTAATTTTTTTCAGTGAAGATGGCCGTGATGTGCCTTAACTTCACTAAGATTATTTGGGTTCTGGGTGTGAAAATCTAGGCCTTTCATACATCAATGTCCCAGACCACATTTTGCCCAGACGGAGCAAAGCCTTGTTTATTCACTCACGTTCTTCATTTCTGTGTCTTATTTACCTCACTTTATATTTCTCTCATATCATACATGCACATGCTTAATATGAGGGTGAATAAGGGATGACGTCGAAAGCGAGAGAGTGAATCAGATATCCTCTTGTCAGAGAGAGAAGTACAAGAGGCCACTTCTTTCACTGGTGTCACTTATCTGATTGTTAGAGGGAAAAAGAGGAACTGCTCTCAGACTTCAATTGTATATGAAAACATCTAGCATGAGTGCTTCAGGAAAATAGGCTACAGGCACTTTAGAAACAAAGAAAGACCTGTTTTTTCTTTCTGCTGCTGGAATGATGTGGCTGATAGGGCCTCACCTTATGATTGCGTTTCTGGTAAGACTCTTCTAACCTGAACCGGAAAGCTGAGGTTTTTACCATGTGATTGCATTAAAGACGAGCTGCTAATCTTTCCCTAACTGTGATCTCACACCAATTTATAATTCAACTTTTGGTGTGATTAGATTTTACTTATAGGTTTTAAATGGTAGATATAACCATACGGCTGACAAAACTTACAGCAAATGTATTTTCTGTCTTCTCTGTCAATAATTGATTTTATGTCGATATTTTAGTGGTAGTGTCACAAATGCCTTGAGACTTGAATACAAGTGTGCGCGTTTTTATTTTGTGTGCCAACACTCATTAAAACAAAACAATAAAAATTCATAAAATAAAATAAAAAATGAAAAGCCCAAAATGAAACGTCCCTAAAATACTGATATCCGGCTAATACAGAATGTTAGTGATGAATAAAGAGAATACACGGAGTACACGAGTCACACACAGCAACTTATTTTTCCACTCTGTGGTTTTTAGCTATAAACACTAAATAAGTCTATGCTCATAATTAAAACAGTACATGAGCTATTGTTGAAGGGTTTTCAAAATGTGATAAACGTCAAATTCCCACTTTGTGTTTTTATACTGAATGCTCTATTTAACAAAACACTACAAGCCCTGTAGCCCGAGAGCTTTATCTAGATGATCTGCTGTGCTTCACACCAGTGGATTTAAATGCTGAATAAAAATGAAGCACATCTGCATTGTGAGTAAAAAAAAAAAAGCTTTAGAAATGCCTTTGATGTGAAACAGTCTTTAGCAATTATAGAATTATTATATATTATAAAATAATCGGGACACTTGTATTTAGTTAGTTAGTTAGTAATTGGGTTAAGCAGTGGGGTGAAATAAATAGAGCCCCAAAACACAGGATTTCTAGGCCTGAGCTTAAAGTCAGGAACATACCATTTTGCCATTTGGCTTTCGCATTAAGAGGGGGTCTCGGTTGGCAGTAATGCAAGCGCATTTTTGGAACAAAGTGGATTTGAAAATAGCACTGAACTGGAGGATTTCAAATGTCACAAGACATAAAACAATCTCCTGCTATCTATCTGGCAAATAATTACGTTTTTTTTTTTACACTTTTCCTTTTAATACTTCTGTTAATCTATCTATTCTAATGGTAGAACTCAAGAAGTTGCTCTAAACTTTTGTGTAACTGTTGAACGTTTAATATCTCATTCCACTTTCAAAATGCACTTTAAGGCAAGGAAGAATCAATATCTGACTTCTGGATATTGTGACCTCAGTATTATGAGGTTCTATGTGGCATTTTGGCGAAAATGAGTTAACCTCATAAACTTCATCACTGGGGGACACTTTATTCTCCTGTGGTGTTGTTTTTTAATTTTGGAAAGTTTTTCGTGTAATATTTGAAAAAATAATATGTTCCATCTCCAAACTTACAGATAAACTTGGCTTTATAAGGTCCTATCATCATCCAGATTGAATACGCAACATAAGCGGCTGTGGCCAATAAATATCCAGGTTCTATTTACGCGCTGACAAAAAAGAGCATACTCGAAACCTCAGTATGGCGAGCTGGAGGAGAAAGAAACTTTTAGATGTAGATGTTTTGCTCGATGAGAATAATAATGTGTGTGTGTGTGTGTGTGTGTACGTACACAGAAATATGTATTGTATATTCTAATGTACTTTAATATGAATTTGTTAATATTTTTAAATGTTTTAAAATAAACATTTAAGAGAAAATATCTCTCCTATCTTCTAGGAACAACTTCAGATTTTCAGAAGTGAAATATCTTGCATTTGAGATCTTAGAGACTACATTGAAAAAAATTAAACTTATTGAAAATCATATTTTATCACAAATTTACATGATCAAAATTCTGAGAGAATTATAGTGGATTTTATTATTCTGTAAACTCAAATACTGTTTGGTTTTCTAAGGTTTTATCTGGCTATCTCTCTCATTAATCAATCCCTCAGTCTCAATAAATTACTAATAAATGATAGTCAGCAGAGAAAGACATTTTGGTAACACTTTACTGTAGGGCAGTGTTCAGAAGGCCACATTACACCTACATAAGCCCTTCATGACCACTGACATAAACCGACAAACATTTATAAACTCTTATTCCAATTAGTAAGTAACCTTAAAGTGTAGGCCTTGTTCAGCTGTAAATGTACATTACAGTATGTGGCAGCGGGGGCGTGGTCGAGCGTCGGCTGCAGACGAGGCTAGCTGCAACAGCGCAGTAGCAGGTAACGAGTGAGTGACTGCACCTGTGCTTAATCTCAGATTGCCCTACTTATATGCCTGTCTTTTGTCAGTAGGCAGTTGAGATCCAGAGAGAGACAGGGAGCAGAGACAAGCCGGAACTGAGCCAACACAGAAAGCAAAAGCAAAAGCGAGAGCGAGGCCAACCCGCCAGCATGTTGTTACAGTCTGTTATAATTAGTTGAACTTGACCGCTGAAAAGCAACCCTGAAAAAGGAATTTCTTTTTTTTGTTTAATAAAGCTCCGCTCCGGAAACTCTTGAGTCCTCCTTCCCTCAGTCTTCAACCAAGGGATGTCACACTGGTGCCGAAACTCGGGATCAGGTCTCAGCCAGACTCTTCACCCAGATAGAACCTTTTAATACTAGGGTCATGATATGTTATTGGAAGTGGATTTATTTATTTTCAAGTATTGATAGTCGAGTCATATTTGCTTTCTTAATATGTCTCGTTGTACAGCTAGTAACAGCTGACAGCAACTTTTCATATTACTGGTATGATGCCAGGGCTCGACCAAGGATAGCACCTCACCACAACTGGGCAGCATCCATGACCAAATCAAAAACAAGTGTGCATGTGCTTGAGGAAGGGCCAAGCTAGAGCCCACTAATCCTTTGTGGCTGGCAGGTAAACAGAGGGATAAAAACATTGCTTTGAACAAGACAACTTGTATAAAAAGTTAAGAGCAGGGTTGAAACTGTAAATAAATCTTCATTCCTATTAAGTTTACATTTATTTTGCAGACACTTTTATTTAAAGCAACTGAGGCAGAATAAAATCAAATCATAGAGCTTAGCAGTTAAGGCTTTGTTGAAGATCCCAACAATGGTTCATTAGTAGTCTTGGGATTTACACTCACTACCTTCCGCTCACTTTAACACAGCCTTAACCTCTGAGCTACCACTTCCCATATGACTGTGACAGTAAGCTGTTTAAGATTTTAGCTGCTAAAATCTAAAGAAATAACCTTTGTTCATTAGAATTCCTACATATTTTGCTTGAGATGATTATGGTGATAGCTCACCACTGACTGCAATGAACCAATAAACATCCAATAATGAATCATCTGTGGTCATCATGAATGCTAAACTGACTATACAATGGAAATAATTTAGGTTCCAAGCTTAGACATACTCGAGATCTAAATTTTAAATCTCATGCTATGGTTAACATTGTAATATGATAACATGATGAGTATGATGAGACCCCAGCTTACCAACATGCTGGGATATGCGAAGAATCAAATTTCACTGTACTGTACTTGTATATGTATATGTGACAATAAAGAAGCTTTCTTTCTTTCTTAATCATCAATGACTTGCCTTTAATGACTTTTTAAAGTTTTTTGCCTATTACATGCACCATGCACCAAATTGTCTTGGCCTGTAGCCATCCAGGTTTAATGACTAAATTGATAAACCACGGTATAATCCATAGAGAATAATACAAATTGAGTCAATATCCGGTGTTGGCAGTAAAGCGATAACAACAAGTAGCACTGTGTGGAGCATCTGTGATGTACACCAAACGTGTGATCGATCACATTTTACGTTAATGTTTTAGTTATTTTTGTGGTGTTTGTTTTTGATATGCCATAGTAGTTACCTTTGATTTGATGTACCTGAATGAATATCTACTACCAGTAGGGAATACTGTGACAGTGGTCAGTGCCCGAGGGAGCATTAGGTAAACAAAGATGACGACTCTCAGATTAATGAGAGAGTTTCAGCACGAAACCACCATCTCATTTTATCATCTATACATCATTCTTTACAGGAGAACATAACTGTTGCCCCAGCCTCTTAAGTGATGCATGTAACAGGTTATTCAGGGCTCATCTGGGATCGGCGCCACCTGTTGGTTGGGTGCTGATCTTATAACCTGATGACATCTGGGACCAAGACAGAACCAACGCTGCTGCTCTGAGGTCTGTGAGGCAACCAATGCTACTATCCTGAAAACTGGAACCTACGGAGAGTGGACCGAGTGTGTTGACTGAGCTGTGCACCCTGACGTGAGGGATAAGGGAAGAAGCCGCCATGACTGATAGTGAGGAAAAATCTGGTGTGGACCATTAGAAAGAGCCTGCTCACTTTGCCAGCCGAGAGACTTTTCCAGATTGACAAGGACATTAGCCCAGGGCCATGCAAGGTCTCAAGGATGCCATGTCGGAGCTCGAGATGAAAAGGTATGCTTTGAGCACATTCAGGCATTCATGTACAGTAAGCACTTGTTCAAATCTGAGGATAGAAATTGTGTCCTGCCTCATCAACCCTATTGTTACAGATGTGCACAATATCAACTGATCCCTCCCATAAATATATATAGTGTGACCCAATTACCTCACTGTAAAAGGAATTCCTCCTGGTGAACTCCAGGCAATTTATTAAATATTGATACTCTGGCCATGTGGTAAGCAGATTCATCTCAGATTCCTTAACTGGAACTTTTCTCCAGGGCTTAATTGTCTACTTTTTTGGGCCCACCTTTGGACGTAACACATGACTGCCTACAGTCAGCATCTTAAATAATATTCTGACTTAAAAACTGAATAATAAAAGCATGCATTAAATGTGATCAAAAACTATGTTGCGGTAATATCTTCCTGATTAGCAAACAAACTGCATGTTACATTGTTCAGACATCATTAGCGCACATCTTGCCAATGTTTTGTCTGGGAAGGGTTCATCTAACAGACTTAATTTGAGCTAAAACAGTAATGGAAAGTGCTTAAGATGGCGACATGGATTCCACCAAGAGAAGACGACAAGTAAAAGTTGACGAAATCTTGTTAAAACATTATTGAATTGTAGGGACAGTAAACTGCTTAAATGGATATCTATCTCAAATCATTGCCAGTAAAAGCCCAACGGTAATTCAAACCACCTGAAACAAGTTTAAGTGTTCAGGGGTATAAGCCACTAGCTAGTAAACTCCATTAATTGCCTGATAGGTTGGAACAATCTCATCAACACTTGATATACAGTGTATTGCGGACTTTATTCATAACTGTTGGAGTCGCACTAATAGAGTAAAGTAATGCCTGCACTTAGTGTTAAACGGTTTTCCACTCTTGTTATATTCTCTAGGTGCTTTTCCCATTATCATGAAACATTAAATTCTGCTTTGCTTTTCCCCAGCACTTTTTAGAATCAGAAAATTGTCTTTTCCTAAATGTAAAGGGTGGAAAAGGACTTGTACTTGGCAAATCAGTGCAAGGACATTCAACATACATGCAACAACATGCAACAAATGACGCATACTCAAAAACAGCATATCATGCATATATATAACAAGACTAGTGAAACCAGTGAAACTTAACCAACACTGAAACTAAAGTGTCATATAGCTAGTTAGTATATGTGTATAAGTATAATGTAAAACTACCTGAGTGCAATCTACTGCAAAATGAAGAAGAGTCCCTCCTGGTAAATGTTTGCTTTAAATTTGGAATTAGCATACGAAATGTAATTAAAATGTGTACTGACGCATTCCAGTAAAGCTGGAAATACAATGTCAATATTAATTACCCAGCCCTCATGTGCCACCGAATGAAACAGAATTCAGAGAGAAGTTATACAGTAACTACACAATTTGCAATTTGCAAAGCTACAACCCACCTACGTATAGTAATATTTCAATGGCATAGCTTTTCTTAAAAAGGAATGGCACTACCACAGATTTTAAATTCTATACAAGGAAGAATTGACCTGAAAGCACATTTCTATTGCAGTAAAGAAGCCATATGCTAGAAGAATAAAATCGTGCCTATCAGATTCGTGATTCTAATGTAATTTTAATTGTTATTTTAAAATTATTGATTTCATTTTTAGAATAACAGTAAAGTCATGATGTTAATAATAAGAGCATAACTCATAGAGTATCAAATAATTTATTCAAATGTTGTGTTGGTCATTAAGAGACCACAATTAACAACGTGTTAATCCTGGCACGTACATGTGTAACAATTTTGGGAGAAGAGAAGAAACAAATGATGTATGAACATGACATTCAAATGTTTCAAAATGCTTTGTCCCAGTTTTAAATAATACATTTTAGAGTTCTAAACTAAAATATGCTAGGGGACTCAGACGTCTGGACTCTGCTATACATCACATTTTAAAAAATTCGACCTTAGGCTCCCTTTTTGATCTAGGATTTTTATATGTGAGAACACCACATCATCCTCAATTTCATTATGTCTGCCATCTTCATTTACTCTCCATCCTTCATTCTTCTCTATTCTTTATCTTTATTATTTCTTTGTAAATAAACCAGCTCCTTCTCTTGCCTGTCAAATGCTTGCCTGGGTTTTATGTTTACGCCCTTGTGCCTGCCGTATTTAACGCTCCTCACCTTTCTACAGGACACGTCTTAACTTACACACATTGTCTTGTGTGTTAGGCTCCAGTTAATTACAAATTATGTATGAATGATGCCACATGCCTGAAAAATACAACCTCATTTTTATTGAAAGTCATATGTCATGCTGAAGTGCAGGGGCAAGAGTGAGACCTTTTAAAATATTTTGTAGATTTTACTATCACTGTCTTGTATCATCCCAGAAAAGCTCTTACTGTCCTAGTATATATTATTCACAAGTGCACTTCATCATGATATGCATTAGCATTACTCTGAGGAGGGTTTGCCATCAAGTCAACTAAAGCGTTAAAGCCTCTCATGCCAGTGCCAGTAAAAATAATAAAAATAATAATAATGGTAGTATAATATTATTGGAGTATGATTCATATAATTATATTACTCCTACTCCTACTAATAGTAATATTAATAATAATTATATTATTATTATTATTATTGTTGTTGTTATTATATTAATAATAATAATTTATCCAAGAACATAAGGGTTAATAAAAGCTCAAGACCTTCCATCTACCTGCTGTGATTGGGCAGATTTGTGTCACTGTTGCCCATCTGTCAGTATTAATTCCTCCTGCTCCCTTCACTCCTTCTCACCTGCCTTTACACAAGCTTTGCTGTCAGTGGGGACTTGTGGGAAGAAACGATCCTCTATCTCTATCTCAGCTGGTGACGGCAATGCCAGTCTGGAGCTTTGACAGGTGTTACCATGGAAACCTCACAACCGAATGGTGTGATAAGCCCCGCCACCCAGCATATGATTGGCAGTCTGGAATCAGTCCTCTTTCATAGACCAAAATCTCCAAACTGCACTTTGAGGCTATAAAGTGACTGTTTTTCTACCAAATTCTCCCTTAAGGGCAGACTAGTGAATTTAAACAATGCTAAAAAAAATTTGCAGATGGTTATGGAAAATTATCAAAGAAGGGAAATTATTGTGTAGCTGTAAAAAAATAAATAAAAATATTAGCACCCAAATGAGGCTCAGTGTAATTTATACCTAGGCTTGCCAGATGGCCTAATACAGCACATATGGCCAGATATGACACAGAAACCATGAACTTTGGTTAGTTATTGTACCGTTTCACTGGTTGATATTTTTTGGGATATCTTGCTCTTTACATTCTATAGCCAGAGTTAATCCAATATAAGAATAAAACATGTTAGGACAGCAACAGTGACATTTTTTAATAAAAAATTAATTGGGAGATTGTGACGATCATGACGATGCCATAGCTACAAAAGTTCGAGAGATTATAATTGGCCCTGCTCTGTGGATGGGAGGGGTGTCTGATCTTCCCCTGTTGATCAGAGCAACACTAGGCAATCACGGGCATCTGTCAGCTCATGAATACCTAAGTGGGAAGTTAATGCTTTCCTCAAAGTACGTTCAGATGTGACATTACATGAACAGTAGTTTGAAAAGGGGCAGTGGCTGGCTTTACATGTCTCGGAGAAAGCATGGGTTAGTGTTTGCCCTCCCAAGTTGGTGGTAGTTGTGCAATAAAGGAAGAACTAGCTGGTGGGTGGGAATTGTCAACAACTACATTGGGTGAAAAGAAATGAAAGAAAAAAAAAATATTTTCCACTTGTGTTCAGAAGGAATATAATTCAATCTTGAATTCACACTATGTATATGTGGAAAATATTCATAGGGTGAATTTAAGATGTCTCTTATTCTAGATGTTTTCTCGACTATTTATCTTTTAAAAACACCTACAGTGTTTTCATTATTTTGTCCAAACCTTTTAAACTGAGAACACCACATTTTAGATCTCATTCATTAATTATCTTTATAAAATTACACAAATGATGATCATTATGGAGACTAGTTGAGAAAAGACCCATGACTCTAAACGAGGCAGAGCATGTAGGGTTATTTATAGATGAAAACTGTAATGAAAACTCCACTGTAATGAACATGCTTAATTTCTCCAAGGCGAATGTTGGTATATGTGGCAAGGGCCATTAGTGGGGAATAATGCCACTATAACATTGACATATCTAGGAGAATGGAGATGAATCACACATATAAACACATATATCTACACAGCGTGTTCTGTTGGATCAAGTTTTGTGGACATTGCTTGTTGAAGCTTAACAGTTTATTTACTTGATTATTTCAAATAATGTATCGACACTTGCTCTCCTGATGACAAGGGAAAGAGGGTGTCAATCATTGATCTATTTGGTTTCCCAGTCTGCCTAAGAGCGGTCATGTGGAAATGTATGGGTTATTCAAATGTGTATTTGCATTTGGGTGAGAGCTGTTTGTGTACACTGGAGAGCAACAAAAATTGCAAATGAGCCTCCAAATGATGAATAATACGGTGCTATGCTAGACATCCTTTGCTTATCCTGTCGCAACGCTATGTGCCATGAACATACAAAGTATTAATGGTTTTGGGCTCAGTAAACAGTACTTAAGTCTTGGTCATTTTATACGTGGGATGCCATATTTTATGATGAGCATGTGGTAAACTTTCATGGTGGACTTTTGATTGTAGCTGTCTCATATCCATACTGTGGAATTGCCAAATGATGCAAACAGAAGTCTCTGTCACCACCAGAGTCAAATATTCTCAATATGGCATCAAAACAAGTTTTTGATTTGAAAAGCAAAGGAATGAGGGGAAAAAAAGAGAAAATCTTATGGGTTCATTTCAGTAAATAGATATGTACTTTTCCTAGCACTCTACATTAATCTATTATCAGGGACACTATGGCATTTACTGTAACTAATTGTTTAATAACAAAGATCAACTCATTTATGATGTGTCCAGGTGCATCTAATAATCCAGTTGTTTCTACAAAATGACTCGTCTGGCAGCAGTGACAGCTAGGAAAAGGCTGGCCGATGATCGGAAATAGATCGGTGACAGCTGGAGAGACAGATGGCAACTCGGAAAGTTTGTGGTTGGAATGAAAAGGGCTGCTGACCCAAACCATGTCCTCTATAAAGAGGGAACCCTACAGATAATCTGCAGATCGACTCATGTTGACCCCCCCAGATGCGCAGAAGCCACGACGAGAAAGAGCACACCAACTGGATGGACTTCACATTGACAAACCAAGTAAATGTTCAAAAGACAATGGGCATTGAATGTATATGTGGCAAAATCTGCAATAATGCAAGGGGCCACAAAATCCATCATTCCAGGATGAGGTGTCAAGCACATTAACCAATTGCTGGAGGGAATTGTGAAATGTGAGGTTGATTTGCACTTAAAGGCTATGTCAACCAAATAGCCACCAAGCAATTTGGCATTGTAGAGCTAAATTAGAGCAAAGCATCTTACACCATGAATCACAGGGCAGTGGAAATTAGCGAAAGGTGAAGACTCAGAGGAAGCAGTATAAGAAGACAGAGAATAAGCAGCATCCAACAACTGTGGAATTCGGGGCAATTTTTCAAAAGAAGGAGGGCCAAATGGAACCAAAGATGCCACAAAAAAGAGGCCAAAAGACAGCAGCCTTCATAACAAATTATTTCATGCTCTATAGGGAACGGTTTTCTAGAGCAGACACACAGTGGAGTGCTGATCTACACAAGGATGCTCATTCACCCAGGCCATTGTAGGAAAGGCTAGAGCTAGTTCAATTTCTGTCCCAGTGGAGTTCACAATGTATTTTTATCAATTATTCATTCATTGCAGTTCAGATAGGATACAATCTAAGTCCCAGGTTTTCAAATGCCTCTAAAAAAATACTGAAAGTTACCTGGAGGATTAGGAAGAGTGGCAGTTAACTGCAGGAGGTTGGATCTCTAAAGAAGACTCCAAGAATGTTAACCAGTTTAAGATGATCTCCCTACTGAGCATTGAAGAAAAGATATCAGGGTAGTTGCCAACATCCTTGGAGATTTCCGAATGAAGAACAATTTTATTGTAATGCTGGTGCACAAGAAAGGCATTCCGGGTGTGGCAGACTCAAATGATCAGGGAGTCACATGACTGTCCTGTGGCTGAAGCACTACTGATTTATAAGGTCCCCATTGTTCTCCATTATCTCCTCCTTATGTGAACTCTGACACTCTCTCTTTCAGTTGATGACTACATGATGCACTTTGCACAGAAGGTCATCAACATTCAGTCATCCAGCTAAAGTGTATCAAACCGATACAATGTGGCTTCAACTTTCCATAAATTCAAGCCTAGACACAAGAAAAGGCCAGATTAACTTCTACGGGGTCACCCAGGGAAGGGTGTATGGTGTTGAAAGACCCTGTTGTTAACCTGATGTATGATGTTGAAAACACCTGAGGATCGCAGAAACATAACTAATGTGTCCAGGTCCATCTAAATTTCAAGATGTTTCTAGAAAAAAACATAATGCCATATAGGGGTGATGCTTCTTTCTGAAAAATTTCTAACACTGCAAGCCTTTTCTAAAGACATTGAAGAGGTTGCCAAGTTATAGACACTGGAGAGTTTACCAAGGTAATTAGGAAATTTTGACCATGTCCCACTGTGCAACAAATTATTCTTCAGCTAAAACAGGTATATCTCATATATCTCACAACACATTTAAGCGAGCATTAAAAAAAAAACCTACCAGAAGCATGGAAGTGTAAATGCAGACATGATTACATAATCACTAAATCAAGTGACTATTTATGAACTGTTCTTTACCTGAAAACAATTAACAAAGGGGGTATATTATATATAGTAAATGTAGACAGCTTATAGGGAAAATAAAAATAAAAAAAATCATATTTTATCATAATTTGGGCTGTGATGTGGTAACCATATCTAGAGATGTTGAAAACAAAAGCAAAGGTTTTTATCATAGTTCACCTAGAGGCTCCTGTACTATTTGACTTTACAATATCACATCCGCAGATGTCAGAAATGGTACAAACACATTAATAATAGCTAAAGTTATCATCAGGGACATTGTTGACAAGGTTTACTTTACAAATAATTCTGTTAATACAATTTTCATGATTTACAATTTTGCACTTGAACTTAAATTTTATAATTTGCCTGACACTCATCCAGTGTAACCCACAAAAATGTGCAAAGAGCAAAAGGCAAGGTGATACTCTCACGTGTGACAGATACAGTGTAGAGATAGAGAACCTTAAAGAATTCATAACCTACAAAACAAGACTCTTGTCTTTACTTGAGCGAGTACAACTGTAACTTAGGACAAAAAAGCATTTCAAAGTTTAATTGTATATTAAGAGCAACAACCTAGCTTAGGTCACATTTAGAAAAAACTTCTGAGCAAGAGAAAAGATTAGTAAACCTGTAAATATTCTATAAATTAACTTGCAAAATGCATTTTCATAAATACATTGCATTCCTATGAAGGGTATATAGATTATGGTTACTCACTACACAGACTGAAGGGGTTACTCTTTCATGATGGAAATCAGGCAGTTATTCCCTACGTGGAAGCACATTGACTGAAGGACAAGGACACGAAACAGTTAGATTTTGCTTTTCAACCATGTTTAGATGTTAAAGAAGAACAAACCAAGAGTTCACAAATCTGTGTAGCCATGCCAAGGTGTAGTTCTATACAATGGATTGGACGCTTGTAAAGAAAGGACAAGAGATTTGTATTTTATCCTTGCAACCAAAGGATGGATCCTTTGTAGAGGGCCACATTCTTCTAATGTTGTGTAATAGAAATTTAAAACTGAGTGTGCGCAGGGTTACGCAGTGTCATTTTTGTAATGACATTTTGTGTCATTTTGTAAAATACAGTTTTGGCCTCCACTAAGTGTAGGCCGCGGAAGGAGGTGACTTGTGTCCAATTTTGGACCAAAGTGGGCACGAAAATAGCAAAATTGTCACGGAGTAGCGGCGGAAACAGGACACAAGCGCCGTTTCAGACATATAACATTCATTGGTACTAACACAAGCTACACGAAACATACAACATAACGGAACATGCAATCAAAGACAACACAGGACGGAAACAAGCGGGTATTTAAACACGTAGAAATCACGGGAAGACAGACGAGGAACAGCTGGTAATATTTAACATGACTCACATGACTCGGAACAAACAATCAACACAGAGCGCGTGGCGCTTATTGCAATGGCGACCACCACGCTTCGTCCTGTGCTCCGCAACGCAAGTCAGCGTGCACGTGACAGAGCCCGTGGGGCCACGCCGGGGACCGACCACACCCCGCGCAGCCAGGGAGCGGAACAAAGAAGTGCTCCACCGGGGCAGAACGCAGAGCTCGGCGGTGGATCAACAATGACCTTGGCGGGGGCTGGAAGCGGAGGAACGTCACCGTCCCCGAAGCCCAGGGGCGGTGCAATGACGTCCTTGCCGGGGGCTGGAGGTAGGACAGCATCGGACACGTGGGGGCCACCCTCCGCGGTGTCAGGGAACTGGGTTAGGCCTCCTACGGTGTCAGGGAGCCCCACCATGCCTCATGCAGTGTCGGGGAACTGGGTTACGCCTCCTGCGGCATCAGGGAACTCGCCACGCTTCCAGCGGCGTCTGGGTGGCGTCTAGCCCCCCCCCCCTGAAAGAATCCAACGAGCGATCCGTCACAGAGCCTGTGGCGCTCGTCGCCATGGCGACCGCCACGCTTCATCACGCGCTCCGCAGCGCGAGTCAGCGTGTGTGTGACAAGATTAAAAATCTGTATTTTTCATTGTCTTAAAGACATTTTGATAAAGGCTTATGGTTGAAATTTGTTTCTAAGACAAACATAAATAGTGAAGTTAATGCCCATGTACACATTTATTTCTGAATCAAAATGTATTTTTTAATAAGTAGTTTTGGTAACACTTTACTGTAGGGCAGGTTTCAGAGGCTGCATGACACCTACATAAGCTGTTCATGACAACTGACATAAACCAACATAAACATTTATAAACTCTTATTCCAATAGGCGTCAGTTGTCATAAAGGCTG
>JAOUQW010058159.1:0-14737 GCA_028565825.1 Olivaichthys viedmensis
TGAATTAATTTATTTGTCACACTTGTTTGTGTGTCATGAACCGTGACCTTTAAAAGCTTAATTTTTGATGGAAAGATCTTTAATCTTCAAAACTGTAAGTGAGCCCGAGTTAACCCTTTTTCATTTGTCGGCCCTTGGTCAGATGATAAAAATCATCTTCAAATATCCATAAATACAAAATGAACACGATTATAAAACATAAAGCGAACATCTCACATGGACCAACACACACGACACAAAACAGATACTACTGAAGATCAAACGGTCGATACGAGAAGAAGGAAGAGGACATGAAACAAACAAACAAGACGAGGTGGTCCACAGGATGCTCAGCAAGACGACAACATTTTAATGTGTTTTTAACCATCTGACTCAGCTGCTCTGTGAAAGAACCATGTATTAAAGAAGTAGTTTGGCCGAAAAATTTAATTCACACAATTCCAGTCTGAGCAGGAATGCAGTCAATCAGCCAAGACATGTTTAGTGTGTGATGTTTGCCGCTTTAGTTTTGCACTGGTGCTACGAGCCGAATGGAGCTAAAAATTAATGGAAGTCTATCTCACCCAAAAATCTGTGATGTCACACAGACTTTAGGACACAATGTGACTTTACTGTCATCTATAAACATGAACAAAACTTCACTGGATGCTGTAATGTTATGAAAGCAGCCATCTTGGACCAGCGGAGTCACTGGAATCATTTTCCTTTACACGTTTGGTATCACTCCGCCCCATTGGCTCCGCCTCCCAAACTGTTGAAGGCAGAACTTGACCAGAAAGATGGAAGTGATGCGGATTATAATATAGCTCCATTTTAATTTGCTGCTATGTTACAAAATCATTTATTTGAAAATGAGATTACGGAACTATATAAAGATTTGGGTGCAAATTGTGTAAATTCTTTTTCATCATTAAACTATTCCTTTAATGTTTCAGGTATGAATCTTTTTCACGTGTTTAACCATCACAAGAGGAAACAAGAGGTCAAAACTCAGATCAGGAGAATCAAGAGAAAATAACTTCCTCCATCGTCCACAGACTTTCAGTCTATAGAGTCTGTAGAAAATGTACCTTTGTGTCCTAGTGACATGTTAAACATGTTAAAGCCTTAAGGGTTCTTCACTTGTCCTTTTGGAGGAACCCATAATGGTTATATGAAGGTATAAACATTTTATGAAGCTATGAAGCCTTAACTAACTAAAGATGAATGTTTTACATTAAAAAAGAAAAGAAAAAAAACATGTCATACAGTGACTGGGCTGTTGTGAGTAATCTGAAGATTTTTGACTTCTCTGTCATGTTCTGAGTGGAGTTTTACAGATAAGTGATTAAAAATAAGACAAATTGACACTTTCCTTCGGTGAACTGAAGAATAACAGGATGTGCTGCGTCTCTGAAAAACACACAGAAGCTCTCGGTCTCACTCTCTCTTTGTTGATGTCCTTATCTCTTTATCTCTCTGTGTGTATCTCTTTGTCTCTTGATATCTCTATCTACTTGTGTCACTCTCTCTGTCCTTATCTCTCTCTGGAAAGTACTTAAAGTTTCAAATAACGTGGAAAGATTTGGGGAACACGATGAAACATGGTTGTTGGAACAATGTGATCAAAGCAGGTGTATCGTACGCCTGAAAAAAAAAACCTGCAGGTCCGTGCTGGACTCCTTGGCAGGGTGAACAGATCAGTGGTGTTCAGTCACAGGATGGTGGAGCTGCTTTTGGGGGACCCACAAATGACAAATAAGTGACGGCCCAGAAAAGAAGTAATAGGCTATAAACAAGCTGCGTGCAGAACACGAGATGCTAACTGTAGGACACTAATACTCAAAGTAATCAGCCAAAGGGTCACTCTAAAACACTTTGCTGAAACTGGATCAGTCGTATCCAAAGCACGATCAGAGACAGACCAAAAGTGAGCTCACCATCAGAAGCGCAATACATAAAGGTTTGTTCACTGAGAGAGAGAACAGCAACTTCATCAACTTCAGAATGTGCTGAACAAAGAACGAGAAACGAGAGATCAGCAAAAGTAGTGTTAAAAGAAGACTAGCTAGTAGTGGTGAGTAGCGTCTCTAAAGCACTTCTCAGGAAGGGAAACGAGGTTAAACGCTTGGCATGGGCTAAGACATAGCAGCATTTCACAGTGGATCACTGGATAAAAGTCCTGTTTATGATGAAGTTTGAGATTTACGGCAGTAACAGAAGGGTTTATGTAAGGAGACGAACAGAAGAGAGATTCATACCACAGTGAAACATGCTGCTGAATTTTATATCAACACTTTTGGACCACACTGTATGTTAAAAAATGGTGGAATGTAGCAATAGACATCCATTGTCAGTGAACTTTCTACCTCACGAGATATTTTTGCATGAACATTTCTCATATGTTTTGGTAAAAAAAAAAAACAGGCTTATTTTATAATCATATAAACTCTGTGATAAACAGTCGTCGCTTTTTGTTCTGTCAACATTGGCTATTATTTGTATTGTATCTTGAAAAGATAGCATCTGATGGAGGAGGTCATACGGTTTACAGGAACGTCACTGCTTTCACATTCAGATTCCACACGCACGGCCTTAAAACGTGATCATTTTTAAAAATGCACATCAGAGAGGGTTACATGTAGAACTTCTTCAGAAAGCTAAGATTTCTTAACCGTCCTAATAACCTATGAGGTTTGTGGCGGTTGAGAAAGACTTAAAGATTTAAAATAGACAGGCCTTTATTCTGTAATTCTTCATTCAAGTGCTACACTCTTAAAACAAAAGGTTCTATCTAGCACTCGAAAGGGTTCTTTAGAGTTCACAACCGAGGGTTTCCCTTACAAAAAGCTTCCAAGGATTACCAGCTAGAACTGTTAACCATCCAAAGAACCCTTGAGGAACCCTTTTTTTTCTTTCAAGAATGCATTCACGAGTATTTTGTGTCAGTATTTTTTGTGCTGTGGTGGCAAATGTGGTCTTCAAGGAACTGTGAAGGAACTGTGCACCTCCTTTATTGCACATCACAGGTTCTCTTTCAGAGAAGTCCTCTTGTAGGTTTTTCTCACAATCTCACAGCTTCCTGGAACAGAACCCGTGCTGAATTGTTCTGACTCTCACTTTCAACTGGTTGGATTTTAAAAGCTTTTCCTGGTCTATAATGTTGAATTTCTTTTGTCGTCGAACAGATCTTTGTTTTTTTTTTTTGCGTAAAAAAATAAATAAAATCGTCACTAAAACTTTGCATGAAGGAAGGATGTTTTCTTGCTTTTTAAAATTCCTAAAAGACGTCGTTACAGATTCTAAAGGACGAAGCAGAGCATCTTCTTGACCTTCATGGTGATCTGCATGAGTCTGCACTGGCAGACCCAAAATCAGAGGGTGTGTAAACTCAAGGCATCTTTTATTTTCCAAATACTTAAATACTTTTTTTTTTTTTTTACTCTGGAAAAAACCTAAGCTAGCAAAGCTTTTCCACAAATGTCATTAAATTTGCGCTGGAAATGCTCTAAAACTCATTTGACAAGAAGAAGAAAGCCAAAATGAATCCCAACCCTGGCAGACGTCTTGCGTGATATCACATACATTAGTCATGATTTTTGTCATTTTTATTTAAACTGGGGAGCGGATGAACGGAATTAGCGGCAGAGTGAATCAAAAAGGTCAATATTACAGATGAAATATTTACAGATTTTATACTGCACTTAAGTGTTCAAGACTTTTGTGTGATTTTTCTGTGAAACACATTTTCATCATCATCATTATTGTTTACCACCAGATCATGAACAATAAGCACTGAACGAACAAAAAGGTGCTCTCTGACTTTTGCACAGTACTATACATGCATATCTTTTTTTTCTTTTTCTTTTTTAGAACAAGCTTAAACATTTTGTTATGCTCCACATCTGCACCATGTGGTAATACCAGCATCTCCTTTGTCCTGAAGACCAGTGCAGTTTCTTTCCTGATTGGGAAGTGGGTGCTGCCCATATAAACTTCCTTTAATTGAAAATGGACGTGTTGGAACGAGTCACTGCATTGTGCAAACAGTGTTTGGGTTTTTCGACATTAACCTTGAGAGCATTTCACTTCCTGGATGTGTTTAACTGGAAAGCCACCATTATATTCAATAAAGCAATTAGGCGTAGAAAAAAAAAAAACAGGCAGGGACAGGCACATTCAGCAATTCAGCGCAAGTGACGGGAAATCTGGGCAAGGGTACGAGTCTAGATAACGACTGCAGACATAATGGGCATCAGGAAAAAGCACTTTGAGATTTGAGATTAGAAAAAATAAAAATAAAAATAAAAATAAAAATAAATTAAACCGTCCAGTCAGGTCAAAGCAGAACAGAACACACGGCTGTATATAGAATAATTTATTGCATTGTCTTTAATATTTGTCAGTAAAGCAATTGTAATAGATTAAAAGCTGACTGCAATTTACACAACGTACAAACATGTGATACTGTTTTTGTTCTTTTGTTTTGCGTTTTTCTTCCCCACGGATGACATTTACATTTACAGTGAAAATACTGCACACAATTTACTGTATTGCTTTAAAGGTTAAGGTTTTTTTTTTTTTTTACAAAATAAACCGACTATGAATAACTCTTCCACAGAGAAAATATCCAACAAACAACAGACAATGTTTTACCCTTTTCTATGTGCTGCTCTTTAAGAAGTGATCAAAAATAAAACCCTGCGTCGGTTCCCGTTCTTACCAGTGAATAACGTCAAGTGAAATTAATTCAATGACTGTTATTGCAGATCAAAGCGAAACAGACTCCACCCCCCTTTTTTTTGATGATGTGCCAGAACAAACCGACCCTGTAGGATTTTGTGTGTTAAACAAGTTCATCATCCCATTGCGACGTAACGATGATGTTCATGACGGTGAAAAACATTCTGTACAGCGAACAAACCTCATCATAATGAGGAGCAAACTGTTCTCGCTGATCGATCACGGCTGCACGAATCTGACATTTCGGCTGTGATTTCTGTAAGAGGATCTCCTGGAGGCTCTGGTGGATTCATTCATTGTGGTCACGCCTCCTGCATGAGTAAATTAAACGCGGTGTGGAGCACTAAAACGTATTAATGTGCAACTATAAGGGGGCTAAAAGTAACAAAAAATAACTGATCAAACTGGATTTGATGAAAATGTGCATTAGGTAAAATGCTAAATGCAAGTAAACTTAAATAAACAAGTGATAAAGTCAAAGCTCGATTTTACATCTCCTAGCTGTGATCCAAGCAAAACCGGCTGTGTTCAATTTTGTCTGAAACAGTGTGTATTTTATAAGACATTGATCAATTATTATGTCACGTTGTTCATTTGTTTATCATTCATAACACAAATCTAAGTGACAAATTAACAAATAGTTTTTGATTAAAAAGAAAGCTGATGGGGGAAGAAAAAAAAAGTGAATTTGGTTATTAGAAAGATTTTTTAATTTGTATAATTGATCATTTTTGTTACTTCTGCGTTATTGTATCATCTAAGCAAGCATTTTTGTCATCCTCGTTCGTCGTGAGTCATTTATTTTGCTGTTTACGCCCCAGTTCATAAACCTATGTGCGTATTTATGTATTTATGCAATGCTGCTGTCTCGACCAGTCACATGTCTACTATTCTGTGCATCGCTCAATTAATCTTCACGATCTCGTCCAGGAACCTCGTACGATATAAAATAGCCTAATCAGAAGTAACATAGACGAGGTGGAAGTGACAAAAATGACCCAACAAGCACTTAAATAACACTTGAATTATAAAATGACTCCTAAAAATAATGAGACATGATTATCAAACGTTTCTAATGACCAAATAACTTTTTTAATTCAATGCTTTTTCACTGGCTTTCTTATGATCTAAGAATTTTTTGCGTGACTGATAATGGTAGATCTGTGGGCTGAACAGTAAATAATGAACGACAGAACATTTAATGACTCGTGTTTATCAAATCTGCCCTGTTTTAATGTTTTAAACAAATCTCTCAAAGGAATGACTGTTTATCACTCGTTTTTTTGTATTTCACTTGCATTTTTAAATCAAATCCATTTCTACCAATGAATTTTTGTGTTACTTCTACCCCCACCTCCCCACCCCTTGTCCTTGGAACCTAGTTGTCCAACTTTCCAAGGTTTCCTTCCTTTAAACCATCTACAGCTCGTTGGACAATTTCCAAACCCCACATGACTGGATTCAAGTGTGTAAAGCAAGACAGGAGTTGAAATCGTCATGGTTAGATCTTCGAATGCAGGCCACTTGCGGAGTTGTTAAGTGGTAGTGGAGTGCTGAGACTCGAGGATGTTAAAACACTGAAATGTGTGATGACGGAGGACCCCAGGCCTGGATCCTGACATTTTTTTTTTTTTTTTTAACTCGTGGGATTTGTTGATAACAGATGGGTACATCTGCGATTTGAAATTTGAGCGTTCACCTGACCATGTGGTGCCATCTTTTACTAGAGGATGTGGTCGAATTCAAATCTATGCTCACTCATAATCCCAAAATAAGAGGAAAAAACCCCGCTGCTGCTGTAGAAGTGCAAATGTGTGTTCAGTCAAAGTGAAAGAGTCCTCCAGAAGAGAGCACCGCTGGACAGACCCAGAGCTCTTGGTACATTCCTCAGTGTTAAGACTGGTAAAACCGAGCGGGTATTCCCTCACCTGTTTGGACATATTTATAAAAACAAACCCACTCTTCTCTTCTTCCTCCTCCTCTCTCACATCAGTCATTCAGTCAATCACACACACACACACACACACACACACAGTCTTGCATAAACCCACTCAATCACTCATGCGGTCATAACTCAGAATTGCTCACACACACACACAGCACCATGACAGAGAAGAAGAAAAACAAAAAAAAACAAAAAACAATGGCGCTTAGACCAGAAACAAAGCTGTGCTTTGAAAGATACAATCAATCAACCCTACTGTTGTGGAAGAAAAATGTGGCATTCAAGAATGATCTCGAACAAAAGAGGAGGCACGGAACAGAACGAAGCCGCCACTGTGATGACCAAACAGACACCAGAAAACCAGAAACCACTCAACCAATCAGGCATGTTCAGGTTTTAGCTGGTTCCTCGCCTGAAAGAAAAGAAAGGGAAAAAAAAGTGTTCCGACAGAGCAAGTGCACTCAGTCTATCTCGGTCTCCTGCTCCAGGTCTGGGTTCTCCTCAGGGTCTGGAGCAGGAATCTCAGTCTGTGTCTGAATCGCGACCTCCTCTCGTGCTTCTGGTTCCTTAAGATCCTCACCAGGAACATCTGCTGGCTCAGAGTCAGGACGAGGCTCATTGTGTTCATCTTTCCTGATGTCTGATGACTCGGAACTAGGAGAAGACTCGTCCTCTTCCGGTATGGCCGCGATGTCCTTCCTGTCCTCTGCGGCCTCCGTGTCGGGGTTCGTGTGCGCTTCCTCGTGGTCGTGGGCAGTGGGCGGGGCATCATCTCGGGCGAAGTGGCGCAGGCATGGCGGGTCGGCTGGGGGCAGCAGGGTGAGCGAGTCGACGCTGAGCGAGTCTGCGTTGGCGTCTGACAGCAGTGAGATGGTGGGCTGGGCGGCGGGGGTGAGGCTTGGGGCCAGGGGGGGCGTCGACGCTAAAACAGGAAGAGCAGTGTAAACTATTCACTGTTTGAGTGCGGGAGGTTGGAATGCTGAAAATATTCTACACTACAGATTATACAGAAATACGCATGGGAGATGAGCTCAAAATATTCTAGAGAGGATTTAAGCGTGACTACGACGAAGGCCGAAACAAGGGCAAACATTTAATACACACAAACACAAACGCACATAATAAAAGATGACAAACAGGAAGCGAGTGAAGTTGCTTTTTTCTTTCCTGTCACATATTTCATTCAAACACATGCATGCTCATAACACAGTTGCGCTATGACTGCTTTTTTGCTCTGTGACGTTTATAGATAACAGTGCGTCATACAGTGTCAGAAAGCACATCAGCAAGAACGACTCCACAAAAGACGACTGAGGAGACGCCACCGTGGGAGGATTTACACATGCACCATGCTAAACTGGTAGCTATAAGACTCTCTTACTTGTTAGCTACATTAGCTTCATTGAACACGTTTTGGCTGATGGTCTATCAGTATGAAGTGCCGTGTCGTAACGATTATCACCCGATATTGAGTGAGTGGTGAATTAGTACGGTGCTCCAAGCGACAATCTGGCTTGAGAAACATGGACTTGTTAAGTGATGAAATAAAACCAGATCCTGTAAGCTTGACTCAGACTCAGATTATTGAGAAAGCGTGTTCCCGAAAAATACCTCGTCCTTCTGTCATTTCCTTTCATTCATGATGGGTCATGCACTGGTTACAGTCACAGTGAGGATTTACTTTATGATCCGAGAGGAACCGAAAGACTGTTCGTGTTGATTAATTTAGCAAATTGAGGACGTCTACAGGATGCTAGCATTCATTGCTGTTTAGCAAGCGACACACACAAGACATGCCTGGGCGTGGAGGTCTAAACCCACTCTCCAGCATCGTCCGAGAGAGAAAACGCACACCTCCGGCCTTTCCTTTCAGACCTGACTAGAGGAGAACAGAGGAACATGTCACAGGGCAGATAATGAAGTAAAATAAAGAACAGCACCAGGAAGATGCTATATTTATGAGTATGGGTTTAACATGCAAAATAAGCCAACCAAGTTTTGATCCTAGTAATAAGTTACAAGTTTTATTACCTAAAGAAAAAAAAAAAATCAAGAAGGCTCTGATAGTGCATGGAAAAGCATTGTGCACCGTCGTAGCCCCATCGTCTCTCTTTTACAAACAAGTCTTACCGTGAACTCATCTTCTGAGAGAGAGAGAGCTTCCTGAGAAAGCAGGCGGGGGAGGAGGACCCCAGAATATCACTCAACACTAAAGCCTAAAGGTCGCTCTGCTTATGTTATGCCTAACTGAGAAGCCTTTACATCTACACAGAGACTTAAAAGCAAGATTACCAACGAAAATAAAACGTGTGAGTTAGTCAACCGCCTCCGGTTCAGACACCGAAATCAAGTAAGAGACTTCACAGAAGCCACAACATGCTGGCTTATCTCTTCAAAGCTCTTCTCCTGGGGTTCTGTTGTGTCAAGACGCTCTCTAAGGCTTTCAGGTCTTTCCAAAACCTAGTTTGTTTTCTCAGTGTCGAGTGGGAAAGATGGCACCATCCAAGTTTAAGCTCTTACCTGGATTCAGTAAAAAAGTTGATCTATTAATCTGGTTGCAGAAAACTTTGAAACCGGTTTAAAAATAATCAGGATTGCATTTCAACCATCATTTCTGGTTTTTAGCTTTTTAGTCAACTTTAATCCTGTTGCTTCATTTTTTTAACACTCAGATTCAAAATTCTTCTGAGGTGGTTTAAATTTCCAAAATGGCAGCACATAGATGTATATTGGATTGCGGAAAACGAAAGAATTCCTAAAATTCCAAACAATGACCTAAAACCTTTAAAGTGCATTATGGGTATTCTGTTGCCTCCAACGCAGGGCTATTTAATCGGCCCTGGGACCAGATCCAACCTTTGAGTACATTTTTTTTTTACTGGCCCTTTGATTGATTCCTTCCAGCGAATTAAATGGAGAGAAAAAAAAAAAGGATTATATTATATTTTGTATGCATTAGGCAAATTAATCCGAGTTATTCCTATTTGTCCCGCACCATCAGTGTTAACAGCCAAATATAATGAACTATGTAATGTTAATGTGACTCAAGCTGATGCGCTCTCATGTCCAGCATGCTTGATTAGCCATCTTAACTACTCGGGGTCTGCTGCCAAAAGGTTGCTCTCTACCTAGGAGGGACGGGAAAAAAAAAAAGAAAGAAAGAAAATAAAAAGCAACACAGAAACCAGACATTTTAACAACGAGTGGACAAAAATCAGATGACAAAAAAAAAAAAAAGATTAAAATTTTAAATAAAGGAAAACTTCATTATATCATTAAATTACTGATCACGTCAAGTTTAAGAACTACAGATTGATTTTAGATTGACATTTTCTATATATTTTACCAATGTAAAAAAAAAAAAATGATGCTGATATCCTGATAAATTACATCACAAGCTGCTTTTCTGAAAATATCCGGGATATGTTTAATCAAATAAAAGAAAGAAAATAAAAAGCAACACAGGAACCAGACAGAATGAGTGGCCAGAAATGATCAGACGCATGAGGGATAAGTAAAGTGGAGGTCCTTGCATCGGACGTGTTCGAGACTTTTCTGGACAGTTAAACAGTTGCCTTCACAATTCTTTTAACCACTTTGCAATTCCAAAAGATATATAGGTTCTCCTGCTCCATTGGCTTTCTGCATTATGACTCAGCTTCCTGCATCTGTGTATAATCTCACCTGGATAATGTAGAACTGCTGCTGTGCTTATAAAGACTGTCTTATGCTCATCCCAGGACTTCTATTCACAATATGTGAATATACAGTGATCTTACCAAACATTCTGTACCCTTTCAACACATTTAGTGCTGTTTGTCTTTTCTCTGTATGACTGTCTATTGTAGCGATTTATAATCTCACTACTGGTTGTCTCCCAGAAGAGGAGGGGTTCCCTTTTGAGTCTGGTTCCTCTCAAGGGTTCTTCCTCATGTCGTCTCATGGAGTTTGTTCATTAGGAGCTCTGGCTTGTTCATTAGGGATCTAGAACTACATCCGGATTTCTGTAAAGTTGCTTTGTGTGACAATGTCCAGTATATTGTTAATAAAATTGAAAATTGAAATATATACGTATTTTTAGTTTCTTGAGCACACATTTTTGGCTCCTCACCTGCTATCGTTTATGTAATCTGGCCCCCACTCTGAACTAACTGCTCGAGCGTACATTATTTGGACACTAACCCCAAGCAGAGCGTTGACATTTTCTCCACTTTGCATTTGGACAAGGCTACAAAACTGTAAAATAGTGCTCTGTGTAATAAACAGGGCACAGCTTCGACGGCAAAAATTAATCCTAGCTTCAGACGTAAAGGTTTTAACTGCTGATTCGTTAAGCCATGTGTAAAAATAAATAAATAAATGAAGTGATGCAACACAACTCGAACTAAAATCAAACTAAGATCAACAAATCCTTGATAAGCTCTAAACTGTTTAATCTAACCCGTGTTTTTGTAACACACCCTCAGAGTCTCACTCAGCTCTACGCTCAAGTCAAGGTCTCGCATGCTAACCACTTGCAGGGCCTTTCAGTTGCTCTCTGGAAAAAAAGATATCCCATTATGGCAGGCTTTCTGTGGAATTCTTGGAAAGAGTTTGGCACATCTGGAAAGCATTAAACGCAGGGATTTGGGCGAGTCCCAAGGCGGAAAACTGGCAAACGGTTTCCTCATGTCAAATTTTGACAGATTGAAAAGACTTGCACCAGATTAAGTGAAACGCTCTGAACATGCATGTGACATGAAATGTGTCCCAACCGCTCATGAGTGCACAATGAAGCGTAATCAAAAGCAGAATCAAACCTTTTTGACACGATTTTAGCCTCATTGTGAAAAAGAAAATCACATCTGGAATTGGAGAAGGTTTACCATCTTACAATTTTCTGTCCTCCTTAAATAGGACAACTTTAATATTAAATTACTGAGTTTAAGAATGTAATTAGGGCTGGGGGATAAGACAAAATGATCACGCTATCCTGATAAATTACACCACAAGCCGCTTTTCTAAAAATATCCAGGATGTATTTCATTTCTTCTCATTTTCTTTGTTGAATAATTCATTTCTGTAGGTGTTAAATACAAACAGAATCGGAAAAAAAACACACAGCTTTTATTGGTTTGTTTAAATGTGGAACGACTGTGTTGAAATCTGTTAGCAAACCGAAATATCGTGACACATGTTGTGTACAGTGATACAGTGAACGTCTAAGTATCCTGATACATGTTTGGCTATTAATACGATATTAATTCTGCTATATTATTACCATGTTAAGTTTAAAAAAAAAATTTTTTTATAACGTTATAATATTTATTAATTAATACAGAATACTTAACTCCATAATATTTATGAATTAATACTGAATATTTTACTTAATACTATTTATTAATTAATAGTCAATACTTAATACTATTTATTAATTTATTTGTTTCATTTTACCACGTTATTGGTGTTTATTGATATATGTACTACTCTAATTATACTATAATCATTCTTCCGTTAACTGATTACAATTTTATGACGATTATAAAAGTTTATGGCCGAACATTATGTTATTTCCTTATTATGGTAATGTGCTTTGTGATGCCGTCATTTAACTTTCGCACGACCTGCCAAATCCCACACGCTTCTGTCGACCGTGTCATGAATACACACGGACGTGCAGCCATCAATATTACACGCAAAATGCAAATTCATAACATTGTTCAAATGTAACAAATAAATGTATTTTATAAAGTCTTCGATCGTGAGAAAGTGATTCTGAACTGTCGTCATTTGAAAGCCTTTCTCATGATCTTGGCACAGATGCAGTGTGTATAATTAAACACTGACATTTACAGACATGTCTACTTGATAGATTCATTTATCTAAAGCGGCGTACAAGAATGCAGCCCAAGTAAACACTGTCCGAAAAGAAATGTCCACAGTGTCCCCGTCAGCCCAAACGCAACCGATCAGCCAAGACACGTTTGGTGTCTGACGTTCACTCGAGCTACGAGGCCAATGGAGCTCACGATAAGGGATAAGGGACGCTTATAGCCACCAGTTTAGCCTCGTGCACGTCCAACTCGTCTTTTGAGGCTTGTGTGTGACATCATTTGTAACAGTAAATTTGTACATAAACTGGTTCATAAAATGGCAGAATAAGTCTGCATTAAAAATGAAATACAATCTATAATACAATCAGAATCCCTTCTTCAAACCTACCCGAGCATGACGCTCAGTTGGAGTGACACCAAACGATGTGCTCAGGATTAAAGTGATTTGGAATCAAGATTTTGATTTAAGCTTCTTATCTTGTCAGCTACATGAGCCTCGTAGCTCCAGTGCAAGGCTGAAGACACCAGACATGTGACCCACTGCATTTGGGTGAAAGGGAGGGCGGGGGGATTATGTAAGTGTTATTTTAGTACAGTTCTGGGGAACTCGAGCGTCGGCGCAGCTGTTCTGACTAATTATTATAAGCGTGACGTGTGTGGAATGCCGAGATCAGTCGCGTGAGATCAAGCGGAACGTTAAAAAAAGCCCATGAATGGTTCTTATGTCGGAGAAAATAAATGAATTAATATATTATTGTAAAACACGCCAAAGCAATGTTTGTCTAACAGTTCTGGGGGAGCATAATTCATAACACACCATTTCACACAGATCATATTAGTGCGTGGTGAGTGAGGCTATGAGGCAGCAGGGGATGAGGTTGTGTGTGTGTGTGTGTGTTACCTAACGGACTGTGCGTGGACACACCACTGGTGATGATGGAGTCGGAGTGAGCGGTGCTGCTGCTGGAGCTCAGGGAGGGACTGTGCTGCTGGGCCACGTGAGCCACCGCGAAACCTGCACACACACGCACGCACACACGCACACACGCACACACGCACACACGCACACACACACACACACACACACACACACACACGCGCACACGCGCACACGCACAGAGCTCCATTATACACCGTTACACACACTAAGCACAAACCACAGAAGGTGAAAACTCTATCTTTCTTAAGCATTATATGCACTATAGGTTCAATATGCTCACTACATAGGGTGGAACATTATATGCACTATAGGTTCAATAAAAAAAACATTTGAGATTGAAAATGATTACTTTTGAGGAAGCGTGTTTTTCGATACTTTTACGTTAGGCGACTAAAAGTCGAACAGTTTTATTCCTTTGAATACATATATAATAAACGTATGTATTCCATAAAATAAATAACATAAATTGAATAAATATTGCGAGATGGATCTGTATGTACCTGGAGCCAGAGACGACGATGTAACAGTAAATATACGCTGAAACGTGGAGCAATTTAATCTGATTCAATTAGAAAATAATTCATTAGCGTTGTTGTTTTGACCGCCTGCAAAGAAACGACTGAGCCATTTCACTCTTTAATTAATGATTTAATTAGGTGTACCATTAAACGCGCTGTTTAAAATACACTTAGAGGAAAAGGACAATAACTGACAATCAACCTTTGGGCCAGCAAATGATTACACCGACATTATTAGTAACATAAATCAATGTTGTTGCCGCTCTATAAAAATGTCAGACATACTGGAATTAGATTTAACATTTTCACAAAGCACAACTCCCCCCAGAGGACTTCAGTGTCCTGTCCAGTCGACAGGAATATAATTCAGGCGGAATAATTGCTACAACACCCTGTCGACTGCGATGAATTTCCCAAGAAACCATTAAGTCGGTCTACACATTATCCTGCAAATTGCTAAATTACAATAATTGCTGCCTTTAAGCCAATTCAAATCTGTACTGGAAGATGGGGTCACTGAGGCCGAGTGTGACTTTACTGATGAAAAGGGTTCTCACTGTCATTAGTATTTAGTATTTAATATTAAAATAAATCAATACTAATATATACTCAAAAAAAAATTAGAAATGGAAAAACTTGAAGAGCATCTTAAATTGAATTCGGCTCAGCAGAGAACAAAGTAAAGTTATAGCCCACAGCTAAATATGGGGATATAAAGAACTCTAGGAAGTATAGAGATAAAATCACAGACTTTTTGGTGGTGTATAATATTTACAGCGTGATTTATGTACATTTTGGC
>JAOUQW010058173.1:0-14735 GCA_028565825.1 Olivaichthys viedmensis
CAGCTTTGATAATGACAATAATTTTCACTAGTTATAATAACACCAGTTATTAACACCAGTTATTGTCATTATCAAAGCTGGTGAAATGGTTGGCGTTACCGAAGCTGGTGGAACTCATTCGTATTGTTAGAACCGATAAACATGATCGGTGTGGTGAAAGCTGGTAAAATGATATGTAGTTATAACTGGTGGTATTGGTCTTGTCATAACTGGTGTAAAATGTGTGGTATTTATCAAAACAGGTGAAACAGTTGAAATATTAAAGTTGGTCAAGAGGATTGGAATGATTAAAGCTGGTGAAAAGGCTCTGCATTCATAGTACAAACAGTTATAACTCTCTTAATCCAAGCATATTTAAATGTAGTAGTCCCTATGAAAACATAGAAAGTAGTGCTTTGACTTCACGCACGCTTTATTTTTGGACGCTGTGGTGATCTGAACTGAATGTGGAATGACCCATTTAGTAATACACTGATATTTGAGATTTGACCTTTGACGCATCAGTGATGTTATCCCGAACATGAACTGCGACACGGTTACTACATTACTACATTTTAGTTACTGAGTAAGAGGGACTTCTGCTTTTCTTTTTTTTAAAGTGAAGAGCTTTACATTCTCAGTTGGATCTCTGTGCTTGATTAATGAGGGGCCATCTTGAAATAACGCTACTGTACTTACAGCTCACCACCACGCTTACAGTATGGATTATGCTTTACACTCTTATTGCTCCAGCGTCAATAATCACGGCTGCATGCGAGACGTCTTGAATCGCCTTTCGCAAATATGCTAGTCTTTATCCACGGAGACGCGCAGTCACGCAGTAGTAAGGCTGTTGTCATGAAGACCGCAATAGTAGTCGTTCCATTCAGAAGGTTGTATAAGGACAAAACTGTCGCTCTGACTGAGGTACTCGCAAGGTGCCATTTTTTAATTATTATTAGAATATCGTGATAATATCGTAAAACCGGGATAAATTGGTAAACAATTACTGTGGTGTTCAAATGTAATATTGCCACGTGTCTAGTCTGGGTAAGACAATATTTAATATAAATAGATTCTGCTTGGGAATGAAGTTATGAGCATTGTTATTATCTGTATGGTGTTACATAACCAACCTCTGTTCAGTACTTAAGTTAAGGTACCCCTGCATTCTTCCGGTATCAACTCAAAATGTTTTTTTTTTTCCCTGGCCGACGCCAGGGTGCTGGTTTGAGCCGGCGGAGCAGCCGATGACTAACAGGAAGTTTAGAAAGGCCCCTTATCTTGCTCCCGAAAGAGTTCAAACCGCACGAAGGACGTTAATCAATTCGCGCTTATGTAATGTGTTTGCATGGGAAACGTCTTTCTAGGCCAGGAGGGTAAAGTGTGCAGGATTAGTAAGCTTAGCTAGGCTAGATTGAAGCTGACGTCACCTCTAGCGATCAATAATAACCAAATAAAGCCACACTGTTCATAATCAAGCCCGAACGTTTTGTGTGTTCGGAGCGTAAACATGTGCTTTGAATGACTGGCAACAATGCGGCTTGAAATGAATCGAAGTGTTTGATCGAATCATTGCTATATGATTCATGCCGACAAGGCTTATAATGATAATCGGTTGTACGGCATATTGCGATATTCAACACACACGATATTGAATTCTCGTCACTCCCTCTGTGTTCCATTCGGGAGGAGGCTGCCTAAGTAGGGGGCATTCTGGAGGCGTTATAAGGACAGCTGTCTTCTAACGTACCTTTAAAATTTGCAAACATTAATCTCGTGCCAGTCGATGGTATTGAGCAGGAGCGCGAGCGTGCAGGTGACCTTCAGCGCAGGGACCCTTGAGACGGCAGGAGCCTTATTTGGACACAGCCTAGGCGTCAACCTTTCGCTGTAAAATAAGGGATCTTAAAATAGCCGCTTTGGCGTGTGCGTCTCCTTACGATGGAAAAAGATGGTCTATTTTGACCATCATCATTAGAGGAGGTCACGTTGCAGATAATAGAAGATGCGCGCACACACACACACACACACACACACACACACGTTGAGTTATAAAGCAACAACTGTTAATGCTTTTGCATTAAAAAGTCACTGCAGGTAATTTGTTAGTAGGCTCATTTATTTTGTGATGGTCTAAGGCTGACTCGTATGCCCAGTCCTTTTTAAACACAATAAACCCAGTGTTAAATTTGTTACACTTGTGGCTTGTTAAAAGGCTTCAGTGTGAGGCAGAGCGAGGGGATGGGTGTAAAACTGAGGAACCAGGTGCTGACGATCAGAGTTCGAATGTACACAGCACGGATACGCAGTGATGCAGATAACCAGACGAACGCTGACGTCCCGAAAAGGGTTTCGTTTATCAACTACATGTCATACTGCGTCGATGTCATTGTGTAATTCGAACAGTAAATATCCATGAAGCCTCGAACAGAGGATGATTTGTTAACTACATAAAAAAAAAAAAAAAGCCTGGCATGGCGTTTGCATTAAGATCGGACTCCGAGACGAGGTAACGCACCCCGTTGTGCCTGTCCACCCACGTTAGAGCGCAGGCGTGTTTTCTCTCTTTCTCTTTCTTAACATGAGCGATTTTCCATTCTGGTTCGTAAATGGCTGCAGTAGTTCTGTCTCAGCCCTCCTCTCCCTCTGTTCATTGTAACACACACAGAAGTGCGTCTCATGGCTTTTCTGGGACTTTAGCAGGACTAAGCGCCTCTTGGGGACACGGAGCGCCCAGCACGGCTCCGTCTAACACCACTGTTTACGCTCTCAGCACTCTTAGCTGCTAAATAAATAAACAGGCCATTTCACGGACGCTTGAACAGCCGCGTCATGGCATCATGACGCACCCATGTGCATGCAAACCACACGACGAGACTGTGATCAGAGTATCATTAGAGCATCGTATTTTCAACTATATTAGAATGTTAATGGAAAAAGGAGCTTTTTTTTATCGAACAGAGTCAGGTTGAATACAGTGTTAGTTAATAAATTCTTCGCAACAGGTTCTCGTAAGAGCGCAAGTTTGTGATTCCCACAGAACAGCGGAATGAGAGGACCTGTAAGCTTAAACGTTTACAAGGTTAAATTCTTTGTGACAGCCCTAGTACTGACAGAAGTGACTTTTCACCTCACTCTTTGTTTGTCTCTCTCTCTCTCTGTTTAAATGTCAGCAGGCACAGCTGTCTCTGTTAGTAATCACTGCCCTCCTCTCTAGTGACACAGACAACTCCCACTCGATCCGAGGGCACGCGTGCAAAAGTGTACTTGTTTTCACGATGCGCTCTTTGTACAGTAAACACCCGGTCCCCACTGCAAGCGCACAAAAGTGCTCGTGGGCTGCACACATCAGGTCTTACGCGATCTCACACGAGGGTTACGTGTTATTGGGACTGTTTTTGTGCCGTTGGGATTGCGCAGGTTTGATTTTTAATTATAATAATAATAGTAGTAAAAATACCTTCATATAGCAAGGCCGGAAACAAATTCCAGTAATAAACTTCATGAACATTTGGGGCTGCACCACCGACAGCGGCTTTAAAACAACGGCGCGATCCTCGTTTAGCCAAGATGAGCCTTGCTGTCGCTATGGTTACCATGCTTCGCGATTTTCCACCTGCCGTATGAAAGGCCGTGCCGAGCGGAAAAATTCTGAGTGAGGCGGAGACAACGCTGCAGACAACACCGTATCTGGGTTTTAATTGGTCAATTTAATAGCCATCACGATAGATTTAATTTACCGGCGATACCCGGAACCACCGTCAATCAGCTCAAGCCTAACAGAGACGCCTTCTTCGACTTAATGCCATCAGTTGGTCTTTAAATGTGTCGTCTCCCAAAAACACCGTGTCCATGCGATGTCATGTATGCACACTGTCTCGCCAAATTTGTCTAAATAAAGCACCTTGAAAGAAAACCGGCCTTATACTCCCTTCTGAAAGGAATGCAAGGGTACTAATGATATTGTGTGTGTTTACGATAACAATATATTGTACAGCTGAATGGGATTGTCTTGCTCTAAGGCGTCCTCTTAAGATTTTTTCCTTCTCGGCCAATGCAGTCCCATAATTCTGTTCGGAAAACGGAGAAGTGTCAGTCCGCCTGCTCTGACCGAGCATCCGTTTTTTGTTTTTATTTTATTTTCGATTTTAGTTAGGGCTGGCTCGAATAATTCAAATATTCAAGTATTCGTTCATTACGTTGATATTCGTTTCTCTTTTTAGTATTCCGAAGCTTTGTCTTTTTTAAGCAACAAAAATTGTGATTAATATTGCAGACTTGATAATGGATAAGCAGTTACGATATGAAAACTGAGTATCGCCTGCTTATACAGTATACGGTGCAATCACACTCTTAAAGACACCCTGCACTCAAAAAACGTGCTTTTTAAACGGTTAACTCCTCTTGGCTCATTATTATGATTATGCAGATTTGGGTATTTGGGTTAAGTTTGGTACCACTGTGCAAGTTTCACATGTTTCCATTGAAAACAGAGGCTTTCACAGCACTTCCGTAAAGAAAAACGGGGGGTTACGGCGTGAAGTCACAGGGGTCGCTTTCTCAGTTTGCATAATCATGCATATTCACATATCCTCGCATTCTTAATGAGTGCAACGTTTTAGAGCTGTTCCTAAGTCATAGGCCATAAAAATCTGTAACAATTTATTATTAAACATTTTTTGAACGCTTTAAATGACGACTTTAGGGGTACTTTAAGATTCCAAAGGTGTGACCTGCAAACACTAGCCTTTTTTCCCCCCATTTGACCAACCTCTTAAATAGCTCGTTGTGATGAAACGGTTCGAACGGTATGTTCTGGATTTGTCGGTCTAAATGATGGACAGATGTGGGCGTGAACGAGTGCTTCTTTTTAAACGTTGTTGCGAAAGAGCTGTTTGTTTTTTCAGCACGCCCGAAGTGTTTCTCCTTTTCACTGTCCTCACCTCTTCACCTATTCATTAGGTTTAGTGAAGCTGTGTGTGTGTGCGTGTGCGTGTGCGTGTGTGTGTGTGTGTGTGTGTGTGCCCGTGCCCATGCCCGTGCGTGGGTGAGTGTTTTAAATGAGTCAGTGCTGTATTTTAGCTCAGTAGCCCTCTCCAGATTATAAAACAACAGAAGCTCTGTCCTCTCTCTCTTTTTTTCCCTTTTTTTTCTGTCTCCATTTCTCTCTTTTTCCCTGTTTACACACACACACAGAGTGTAATGCCACCCCATCCTCCATCCTGCCAATTAGCAAAAAGCCATATGATCATAAAGCACAAAACTGTAAATTACCCAGTTTGTGTGTTTTGGGGGCGTTAAGGATCATTTCCATTAGCTTCTTAATTGTTTAACAGAATGAGTCATGATAAAAGCTTATCGCCAACGTTTTGAACAGTGAACTGAACGCTCATCCTCATTTTTGAGCACAGGCATGTTCCAATAATCGGTTATATGATGTACCTTATTTTGAGAACATGGAATGCACATGGGAAAAAAACGAACGAAGAAAACGTTATTCAGAACTATATATATATATATATATATATATTTACCTTTAAACATGTTATTTTTGAAATACAAATATCATGACAAAATGATAAATCGTGACAAAATTTTAGATGAACATGCCCAGAAGAGGCTTCGTAGATAAGCAGCATTTGTGCTCCTGAGATAAAGTCCCCAGCATAAGGACAGCTGTTTTCTAACCCTCAATTCACACCAGACACACCGCTCACAGAACGTACGTGCTGCCAGCGCGGCGGCGCGGAAAACTAACTCCCATATGTACAACGGTGTCATTGAAACATGGGAGATAGGGACAGCCCGAAGTATTTACAACACCGCTCAATAAAAACGTGACAGTGAAGAACCGGCGCTCGTCATTGCCGTACAAACACTTTGCTATGCAACTACAGGTTGTTGTATGATTTTTCAATAAAGTTTAATAGGAAGTGGAAGTGTGGGGATTTGAATGCATCTCTATGGAAACGGTTACGTAAAACAAACGTAGCAGGACGTGTAGGCTTGCGTTTTCTAATAACCACTAAGAATAGTGGTTATTTAAAGACAACCTGAAATCAAAACGGACCTTTTTACCTTGTTTGTTAATGTCGCTTTTTGTCATATTGTTCACGTTTTATCGGTATCACTTTGTTTTTTTCTGGGTTTTTTTTCCTAATCTTCCATCAGAAATGCAGTGACTTTTGCCCGCCTTTAAACACCTTCTAGATGACGTCACCATGTTGCTTTTCTTCGAGAACGACACAAGCGATTCTTCAAATTTGTCCTAAATAAGGACCCTTAGAAGACAGCAGTCATTCCGTTGCCTCCTGAATGGGACAGACTTTATCTCAGGAGCGTAAACACTACGCGCAAATGCAATACCTGGTCAGCCCCCTCCTGAATGAAACATAGGTGACGATATTTTTGAAATGCCCACAATAACAACGTGACGCGTATTGAATATCACGATATATTGCGTAACTGATTATTGATTTGTACTATGCAGCGGTGACTCAGCCCACGAGACAAATCCGAAAAGCTAATCTGTCGAAATGTTCGCCCCATGTCTCAACAAAGCTTCAGTCTGTTTAAATACTTACTCAAGGTTTATGTGTGTGTGTGTGCGTGCACGGATGTTTGCTTCTTTGCCGTTTTCCCTCCCTGGCACCAGAGCTGGCACCATGATGCAACATAATGCCTTTAGTCTGAGAAACTTCCACTCCATAAACAGTGAAAGGCTGAAAGACCTTCTCCTTTCGCTTCCATTTTCAGACAGGACGCCACAAGCCAGTCGAGGGGTCACGGTTTTCCACTGTGTGTGTGTGTGTGTGTGGGTGTGTGTGTGTGTGTGTGGGTGGGTGGGAGTGAGGGGAAGAGACTGGGTGGCTGCCCATAGTTAGTGGAAAGAAGGCAGAGAGACAGAGGGAGAGCATGACATTGCTCTGTGTGTGTGTGTTGTGCATATGCACGTACTCATAGAATTGAGATATTTCAGAGGTCATCAGGAACAAGTTTAGAGAAACACACATAAGCACTTAAAGACTCACCCACACACACACACACACACAATGGCATCATAAGATGGATATGCAGGTCGAAATGAAAACTGATTTGCATTTATATGTACACAGCGCTGAATTAACAAAGCAGTGCTGACTTACTCCTGCAGTGTTAGTGTTGAATTAACACCCATAGCATTGAATAAACCCTCACAGTGTTGCATTAACATACCTACAGTTTTAAGGCGATTGCGCACAGGTTGCGTAATTGTACTACGACTAATTCCGAATAAACACGCGGTGTTGCTCGATGGCAACTTGCACGCAGAGTGGCGCGTCATTTTTAAAATCGTGCTTTATCAGACGCGCTAAAATCCGACGGGTCAATTGTAAAACAGGTCATAATTAGGGATGGGCATTTCGGGCAAAAAACGTTCAGCCTTCATTCGCTGCAGTGTGTTGGGCGGTATAAAGTACTGAACGACATTTTAAACCTTCTACAGCCTATCACATTCCACATTTAAACTTTTACAACAACATCGTGAGGCGGTGAGTTCATTTACGACATGTTTAACTGTTGTACGCAGTTAGTTAGCTGCATGAGCGGCAAAATCACTTCGCACCGGTTAAGCCACCGTTTTTCTATGGAGAGAGAGAGAGAGCGGTCTCGCTTTAGATTTTACGCCTTGCAGCTGTAATTAAAGTTTAATCAAACTTAAATTTGACCCCGTTTGCCGCCTACTTTTCAAACCTCACCCACCGAGACAAACCGCTGTGTGAGATGTGGGAAGGAGCGTCTCAGTTTGTACAGACATGGAGGAATAATTCTCTTTGTTTCACAGCACAGAATCATTTACACATTCACCGCGACACTGGGCTAAAAATACTGCACGGCGACGTGTTAGCAGTGAGACACGCAGCCATGATACGCTGACGAGGGTGGCCCTACGCATTCATGTCTTAAATTGAGATACGTTTTCGCAAAAAACAGCATCTGGCAAAATGAACCATGTATTTTGAATAGCTTTGAGACTCGCAGCCAATCTACAGCGAGCGTGTCCTGATGACGCATCACTCATAACCTGCAGGCAGCCACACACCTCTTTTGCGCGCTATTCCCACAACGATTATTCTTGTCATTTCCTTTCCTTTCATATAATAGTATAGTTTGGAAAAAAATCAACATTGCTACAAGCTTATTAGGTGACTTGCTAACACCAGCTAGGTAGCTTGCTAGTATAGATTGAGCGAGTTAGTCAGCCAAGCGGACGGCTGATGCATGTTATGATTAAGTAAAACAGACTCCAACTCGTCTAGACGTTATGCTTACACTTGGAAATAACATCAGATAAAACCCCAAAATAGTGAACAGCGCATCAGATTGCTTACTTTTCGAAAGACATGAAACGACACTCACAGAAACGCCCACCAGCGACAAAAGTGGACGCGTGTGTAAACTAATTCTTATACCAATGAATATGTCATGTAATATAGTTCATTCAACAGTAGGAGGGAATTTAGCACATTGCTACATGGCTAAATTAACACTCGGTGTCAAATGAACACACCTACAGTGTCGACTTGTTTTTTTTATAGTGTTCAATTTACTCTTACAATCTTAAATGAACACCTACATTGTTGAATTAAATCGTATCGTGTTTAATTAACGCCTACAGCAAATTTCCTGCTCCTGAACATTGCAGTTGCAGTCATTTAAATCCTGACCGTGTCTGAACCTGAGTGTCTAAACGCATTAACTGTGTGTGTGTGTGTGTGTGTGTGTGTGTGTGGTTGATTTCAGCTCCCTTCAGCTCATTCGTCCTCCTTCCTCTCTCTGTATATGCCCATATATGGCAGTCAGTTTGGGAGAAAGTCATTTGTATACATATAAGTCTCTGTTCCTTCTTCTCTCTCACTCTCACTCTACAAACACACACACAGACGTATTTAAGAATCTGCTATACATGTGTTTTCCTGTGGAATGTTAGTACTCTCCTGGCGTTCCTGCTCTTGGCTCAAGGCGTAACGTCATGCCCAGGTGTTCAGTCTCGCCTCATGCCGTTTTTGCTGGCTCTGCTAGACTGGCTTGGTTGTCACACACTGTTCCTTTTCACTCTCCTTTCCCCCTTCTCTCCCTCCTTCTGTGAATCACGGGTGCACGAGCTCGCCTGCCGTGCCGGAAAAACACGCCCCGCCATCTGCCCATCTGTGCCGAACTCAACACGTGACCACGGCGCTGCATCATCACTCGTGTTTACAATAAACACTCACTAATTATCTCGGCGAGGTCATGCGGCGCATCACGGTAGCCGCTGTGCATTGTGGGTTTAATGAAACCCTCCTGCTCATGTTTTCTTCAGTTCCTGCGCCTGCTCTGCCTTGGCCACGCCCCCTCATCACAGTGCCCTACTGATTTGTCATCAGTACTGATATTGATTTTAAGGATCTCATTTTATAGAGATTATAGTCATGATGCGCTAATTCCTCGCCTCCCGAATTAGTTTCACACCAGTGAGAGCGAGTTGCAGTGTATCTGAACCCAAATCAGAGCACAACCCGTCAACAGCCAAGAGAGAGGGAGGAAAGGAAGGGAAGAGAGGAAGAGGGCAATCAGAGGCCACTGATCTGCACCGCAGTGCTTTAGTTTGGCATAAGAAAGAACCAGAGAGGACACCATGCCTCTGTCTCTGTCTCCCTCTCCCACAGCCCAGGCCAAATTTGGATGCATGTACTGCTACCCTGTGGAGAGGAATGCAGTTCCCACACACACACACACACACACACACACTGCATGCACGTGACTCAGCAGAGCACTCACGCACTATATTCTTAGACCGCACGCTATGTACTTGGATGTTTGTCTCAAATTGAACGCTAAATGGAAGTGACCGATCGCTGCACGCTACGTCACGTCACAGAACAGCCTCCACAGGAAGCACTGCACATTTTTAAAAAAAGATTCACTCAAGTCCTAAACTCTTTGGCTAAATGACCCTTGATGCTGCTTGATGTAGAAAAAAGAGTTCTGAATAAATGCACGTTATTTATATAAATGTCATTTTATTATTTTTAATATTCTTTATTTTTTTAAAGAGTCGTAGTTAAACGGCTCATTTCCAACACTTTTTCTGTGGCTGAATCTCACAAGGCGTATTATTGAACACGTAGTGCATTACGTAGGGTTAACAGCGTTAGGTTATAACCTATGTAGTTCAATAATACTTCAGTGCATTTGATTGCTTAACATTTGAAATAGTTAAAATTCAAATGCAGCTTTTAAAAGAATTTGACAGCCCCTGTAGTAATATAATATACAAGTACTAAATACTAATTATACCACGTATACTACATTACGCCAGTATTATAACTATAACGGTTATAATGTGGATTAATATACCGTTTCAGATATCACTTCCGCTTGTAGAGCTTATGGATAATATTTAGAATTTTGAATGAATGTAGAAAACGTACGCATAAAACCTCTTGTGTAATTTTCATAATACAGCATATATCATATGATAAAACGTGCCAGCTGGTGAGCGTTCTTGGATCTGTCTGCTCGTCACATTTTGTAGACAAAGAAAGCTGTCAATCATCACGTCCCGCCCTTCACCCTTGTCTCTGATTCTGTTGCCATGGAGAATTTCCCTTGTGGAAAAATGGTGTGGACTGCTGCTGTAGCAACAGGGGGGTGAAAAGCAGTCAAAGCACTAACACCCCCTCTATTAAAGTGGTACAGTCCAGAGCCGAGGTCATCAGGGAATAGGCAACTGTGTTTGTGTGTGTACATGCTTCTGCAGCTGTGTGTGTGTGTGTACATGCTTCTGCAGCTGTGTGTGTGTGTGTGTGTGTGTGTATATGCCTCTGCAGCTGTGTGTGTGTGTGTGTATATGCCTCTGCAGCTGTGTGTGTGTACATGCTTCTGCAGCTATGTGTGTGTGTGTATACGTATATGCTTCTGCATCTGTGTGTGTGTGTGTGTGTGTGTATACGTATGTGCCTCTGCAGCTGTATGTGTGTGTACAGGCTTTTGCATCTCTGTGTGTGTGTGTGTGTGTGTGTATGCCTCTGCATCTGTGTGTGTGTATATACATGCCTCTGCAGCTGTGTGTGTGTGTATATACATGCCTCTGCATCTGTGTGTGTGTGTATGCCTCTGCAGCTGTGTGTGTGTGTGTGCCCACTTGTTTGTGTGCTTGCTTGTTCATCGTAAAATATGTCCGTACTTTAAATAGGCCGATGTCTCTCTGTGCTGTTGTGTGTGTGTGTGTGTGTGTGTGTGCCTACGTCCTTTCAGTCCATCGTGCTGAGTGTGTTTTTGACGCCAGGTTGCCCTAGCAGTGTGTACAGTCAGTGTAACCTGACCCAGGTGATCTAAAGTGCTGTAGTCTCTCTGGGCTATATCAGACCTCGTTTTCTTTTAACTGATACTAAGTTGTCCAGTAAACACACCCGCTTCAGCGTGTGTGTGTGTGTGTGTGTGTGTGTGTGCGCAGACAGGTGCTGTGAGTGTCTGAGACTCTCTTAAACGCAAATACACGCATATACACTTTCAAGTTCACCCCGCCACATCCTATTTGTTTTAGTGGAGAGCTGTGCCGGTCCTGTGCGGTAAAAGCTTGCTGAGTCAGTAACCTAGCCCAGTGGACGGTGGATCCACAATATCTGCAATATCTGTGTGTCTGAAATGTAACAAACGCTGCATATTCAACAGGGAGGCATCCAGTCATGTCTGAATCGAATGTTTGCGAATAATGCTACCTGCTGAGATCCCTCCATTTGGCCGATTTAGAAAGGTAACGCACACACAGTAGGGTCCAAAAGTGAGAGCACATTGTAAATCCAGCAGCATGTTTCACTGTTGTTTTGATCCACTGTGGTATCAATCTTCTGTTCATCTCCTTACATAAACCCTTCTGTTACTGCCATAAATCTCAAACTTGGATTCATCAGTAAACAGGACTTTTTTCCAGTGATCCACTGTGAAATACTGCTATGTCTTAGCGCCAAGCGTTTGGCCTTGTTTCCTTTCCTGAGAAGTGCTTTAGAGACGCTACTCGTCCTTTGATTTATTTTCTTATTTATTGCTACATTGCTGTCACACATTTATTTATTTATTTATTTATTTCTGTCACACGTTTATTTATTTGCTTATTTATTGCTACATTGCTGTCACACATTTATCTATTTATTTATTTATTTATTCATTCATTCATTCATTCATTTCTGCCCCACATTTCTTTCTTTCTTTCCACAGTAACTTTTATTTATTTATCTATTTATTTGTTTGTTTGTTTGTTTATTTATTCATTATAAAGTCCCGGATTGTGCTCCATGGTCAGGTGAACAAAGCATTAAATCTACGTAATCGTTAAATCTAAGACGCTTTGTCAGTTGTTTTGTTCTTGAGCATGAAGAGCAGTAGAAGGCTCAATAATTCAGATGATCCCGGAGTGAAGTGTAGTGCTGCCTGCTTAGTGTGTGAGATGAGAGCACACACACACACACACAATCTGCTTTTGCTCCTCCACCAGCTATTCTGTATCCTGTACTTGTGTACTTTTGTAAACACATTTAGAAAAAAGCACCACTGAGTAATAAAGAATCTCCATCCATCAGAGTATGCTGCAAGTGTTTTTATTCATTTTTAAAGTGCGATACATTGTTTATTTTTTAAACGCTCAATTCCCTGCAAAGTTGCTGTTGAAGAGCTCGATCGGCCGCACCGTCTATCAGTTTATGTTGTCATGTTGCCACCAGTGGGTTCTCTTCGCTCTCCATTCTCCTCCACGCCTCCCTCTTCCTCCATGACCATTTCTCCCAGCGTGTGGTGAAGCGGACTCTCTTTGTTCTTCAGCCTGAGTAGGACGTTCTCTCTGTCCTCTGTCATTCTCTTCTCCTGCGTTGAGTGAGGACGTCTCTCGAGCTGAACTTGTCTGGTAGCTCCAGTCTCTCTGGCAAAGAGCATAATCTCTCCACCACAAATCATCGGCGTCCATTGCCTCGGCTTCTCTGTGTCCACCATTCATTCTCTTGCTTGTCCAGGTATCAGACTTCTCCTGAGTAGTGGCCTGTTCGCCTGTCTGTGGCTTTCTGTCTCTGCATTTTTGATGGTCTCTGCCTTTTGAGGATTCCTTGTCGATCAGGTTGTTCTTCTTTACATTCAGTTCAGCTGTGAGACAGAATTTAGAGAACTCACTCGCCGAGCTTGTATCCCACAAGCCACAGTATTTAAACAGTAAAGTTTCATATTGAGGTTGTTTAGATGGACACGTTAAATCAGATGGAAGGATTGAAAGAAAGGTTTTGGATAGCTGTAATGTTTTGCCGCCTCTTTAAAGATGCAATAAGTCAAAGTTGGTCTCCTGGTGCACGCATTTCTTTCTCATTGCTTACCTTCTTTGTCCTCGGCTTTCTTGTAGTGGATTTTTCTTCCTCCACCTCGTGTTCCTCTCCTGATCTTCTTCTGTATGTTCCCATCTCCAGTGCTCTTAACAGGCTCGTCTGCGTTCATCGCATTGACTCCATCTTTAGGAAATACCGAATGAATGATAAAATATGTCGCCAATCTTTCACGACACCATTCCTGCCACTTCTAGTCGAATACATTTGCATCATTTCAATTATTACTCATAGATCAGTAAGATGGTTTACTTATAGTTATCTGCTTATCTTGTATTAAGATATGGCGTAGTTATAGAAGAGCTCTATCTCTGGATTCTCTGGTTTCAAGCTTGTGTACTAAAACCGTTGCCTGCTCGTGTAGATGGATTCACTTTGATCTGCTTGATAGCAGTTGCCGGTTCAATCTGATACAGTTGTAAGTTCTTTCCGTCTTTTGTTTTTAGGCTTTTAATTTGTGTGTCTTTGCTCTTTACTTACTCTGAGGTTTGAGGTTCATTTCCCCACCATCCAATCGAACAGGCTTCTGCTCTCCAGCGGCTTCCACCTCAGCTTCAGCCTCCATCTTTATCATCTCTTCACCTGCTTTGATTTTGAACATGTCAGTATTTGTCTGTCCGTGTTATCGTCATGGTAATATGTGGTGTTTATTTTCATTGCTTACTCAGAAGCTGCTCGTTGGTTGTCTCCACTGTAGGCAGTTGAATTTCCTCTTGTTGTAGGACTTTAGCCTCGGCTTCTGCGTCCACCTTCACCGTGGGTTCGTCTTCTGTAACATACATGAATACGAACAGGTGTCCAGATGCGCATTATTTCTTTAACATGAAAAGATATTGACAGTTACTCTGGTATTCAGTATCTAGTTGTCTGATCTGATCTGATCCATATCTGCTTCACTCACCCAGAGGCTGGTTGTTCTCGGCCTCTAACTTACCCAACATGTTGTTAATGAGATCGCTGATCTCAGCTTCAATCTCAGGATCTGTATTTTTTAAAATATCAATTATTAGGGATGAAGATTTGAAATGTATCTGCATCACTGGTATCTTGTTGTACGTGGTATTAATTTCTCGTTCTTACCCAGAGGCTTGTCGTTTGTTGCCTCAGCTTCATCATTCAGCTGAATGATCACTGGCTGTTTAACGGCTTCAGCCTCGGCTCCTACGTCCATCACCTTCAGCGTCTCACTTTCTGTTTTAGCATGAAGGAATGGTGACAGTTACTCAGCTGTGTCATTACCACACCATCTGGTATTCAGTATCTAGTTGTCTGATCTGATCTGATCCATATTTGCTTCACTCACCCAGAGGCTGGTTGTTCTCGGCCTCTAACTTACCCAACATGTTGTTAATGAGATCGCTGATCTCA